>CM037851.1:101503861-101570242 GCA_021234595.1 Delia radicum
GTGACCGACGTGTCGATGAATTTATTAGTGTATTCAAAATTTTATTTGTTTGACTACGTGATGATAAATCTGGTTGTTGAGCTTGATTGGAGTTACTGAATTTGAAGGTAAATTATCGTTGGAACTTTGAGTTATTGTTTTTGAACGAGTTAGGCTGCAATTTACCAAATTCGAAGATGAATCATTGTTCGAACTTTGTCTTATGGATGTTAACAATCCTCAGCTTCATTATATACCTCATATTATTATTTTGTTTATTATAGTTTTGAGTCTTTGTTTACAAATAGTTAGAGAAGTTTTCTGAATTTGATTCTGATGTCTTTGAATATTTTGTTGTCTTCATTTTTTAATAAATACATCATCTTTCCAAGTCTTTTAAAAACTTTAGCTTTAATCCAGCCGTTGATCTTTAGAAAAATTCCGAATAATAACAATTTCATCAATATCAATTTTGTTGTAACCGAACTGGTTGTTGTTGACGTTCTATCACTTGTAGTTGTATTTGGTAACAGGCAACTCAACATTGTTTTGGGTTGCCTACCATGCAACAATTCAGCGGGAGATTTTCCATCTTACAGGGCGTAGTTCTATCGTTGATAAATAGGTTAATACTGCGTCATTGACATTATTACCATTTTAATTTGTTTTCTTAATAGCTGTTTTAAAGTTCTGACAAATCGTTCCGCTTGCCATTTGAGGCTGGGTGAAACGGGGCTGTAGTTAGATGTAAAATACTATGCAATTGACAAATTATTGAATTCCTCCGACACAAGTTGAGGACCATTGTCCGATACTATTACGTCCGGTAATCCTTCAATAGAAAAATTTTTTTTTTAAAATGGCGATAGTTGCAGTGTTTTAGTTGAATTCATTTTAACGACAAGGAAAATGTGAATATGAGTCAACACAATAAACCAATACGAGTTATGAAATGGTCCAGCGAAATCAATATGTATTCGCTGCCATGCTTGAGTAGGTTCTTGCCAAGAACTAAAAACTTGTTTGGGCATTGAGCTTTCCATTGAGCAAGGCTTTACAATTTTTTATTAAATTTTCAACATCTTTATCTAAGTGAGGCCACCAACAATAACGTCTGGCCATCTGCTTTGTTTTACTATTCCCCATGTCCTTCGTGAAGAAGCTTTAAAATTTGTTTATGGTAACATTCTGAACAAACAACTCTATTATAGTCTGTTTGTAGTACAATAACTCCATCTAATGTTGTTAAATTATGACGTCTGTCATAATTAAGGTTTAAAATCCTTGTCAATATCTTTTGGCCAACCATTTTTTATAATGTGAATACTTTTGATAGAGTTTTTTCCTTTTTAGTACTTTCAGCTATTTTATAAGCATTAATTGGAAAAGACGACACATCCTCATAAAATTTACTTCAAAAGCCTCTATTTCTTTGTCAAAATTTTCATCGGAAGCACATGGTAATCTTGACAATGCATCAGCATTTGTATGTAAATTCGTTAGCTTTATATTTTATATCAAATGTGTAATTGGATAGAAATAGAGCCCATCTTTGTAAACGGTGAGCTGAATGTACAGGTATACCCTGTTTGGGCTAATATAGATACTAGTGGTTTATGATCGGTTATTAATGTAAATTTTCTTCCGTATAAGTAATCGTGAAACTTCTTTATACCATAAACAATTGCCAAAGCTTCTTTCTCTATCTGACTATAATTTTTCTGACTTGTATTAAGTGTTTTTGAAGCATGTGCAATCGGCTTTTCTGAGCCGTCAGGATAAATATGAGAAATAACAGCACCTAAGCCAAATGATGATGCATCTGTGGCTAATAATATTGGAAGATTTTCATCGAAATGTGAAGAGAATAGTTACATCTATCAATTGTTGTTTTAATTGCTTGAAAGCATTTTCTTGACTATTACCCCAGAAAAATTTTACATCTTTTCTGCGTAATACATTTAAAGGTTCTGCCACAGTCGAAAAGTTTTTAATATATTTCATATAATAAGTTACTTTTCCTAGGAAAGCTTGAACATCTTGAAGATTTTGTGGTCTTGGCAACTCTTGAATAGCTTTATTCCTGATCTTGATGGTTCTGTACCATTTTTGCTAATAATATTACCTAAATATTCTATTTTATCTTGCATAAAGCTACATTTAATTCATTACATTTTAGACCAGCATTTTCTAATTTTTTCATCAATTCTCTAAGTTCTGAATATGTTCTTCATTTGTTCTTCCTGTGACAACAATGTCATCAAGATAATTCACGCAATATGGTATGTCGGAAATGAGTTGTTCCAAAAATCGCTGAAATATGGCAGGTGCACTAGATACCCAAATGGCAACCTTTGGTATTGAAATAATCCTAAAGGTGTGTTTTACTACAAGTAGCTTTTTGATTTCTTCATCCATTGGTATTTGGAAATATGCATCCGAAAGATCTATTTTGAGAATGTTTACCTCCTTGTAATTTATAAAGAAGGTTTTGAAATTTAGGAATTGGGTATTGTTCCATATCTATTTGGGGATTTATAGTCTGCTTAAAATCAGCACAAACTCTTATTTTATTATTTTGTTTTGGGGCTATAACTATTGGTGAAGCCCATGAACTATATGTTACTGGTTTCCATATACCAAGTTCTTCTAACCTTTTCGCCCTCCCTCTTCAAATGGTTTCTGAAGAGCAAATGGAATTGGCCTAGTCTTATAAAACTTTCGAACAGCGTTATCCTTTAAATATAAATGAGCTTCAAAAGAATTGCAACATCCTAAACTGTTTGAAAATAAAGATGCATATTTTTTACAAAGGGTTTTATGTTATCTGTCTGTACATTATCAATTTTCAAAATATTCTCATTCAAGCAGTGAAAGCATCACACCAGTCCATTCCAAAAAGATTTTCACCCTCATAAAAGTTAGCCACCACCAGTTCAAGATTCTTTGTCTGATTTTTTAAAGTAACATTAACATCAATTATACCAAGAATAGGTAGACGCACACCCCCATAAGCTTTCGAAGTTTTATTTGATTTACGTATTGGAAGATTTTTAAATAAATCGTATGATTTTAAGTCAATCATAGAGCAAGAGGCTCCAGTATCAAACTGGAATTGAAGATCATTTCCATTTATCTTCACATTTAGGAATAGCTTCTTATTTTTACGTACTAATATATCTCGAATATGATAGCAATATTCAGATATTGACTGAATTTCTTCTTCTTCGTCTGAATTATCTACTAAATTAACTGATTTGTTCATACATACCGGAGAAATATGTCCCACTTTACCACATTTTCGGCATTTTGCTGAACGAAATTTGCAATTGTCCTTACGGTGATCTTTAAAGCATCCCGAACAAGAAGGAAGTTGTTCATTTGTTGTTGTTGATATCGAACATTTAAGTGACTTTGTTGATTATTACTCTGTGGCTTCTTTGGTTTTGAATAATGCTTCAGTAAATTGACATCATTTGTAGTACTATTACCTTTAATGTAGAAAGAGGAACTCTGAGCAGATTCATACGTTTCGGCTATCGAAATTACTTCAGTTAATGTTGGATTTTGTCTTTGTAGAGCGGCATTCGAACAGCTTCATGTGGCGAAGTAATATAATTGCATCACAAATCATTTCATCCACAAAATCTGTATTACAGTTAGCGTTTTTTGCATTTAAAAGAACAATTACGTGCTAAAACACGAAGTTCAACAATCCAATTGGCATAAGATTCACCATCATTCATCTTTTGGTTATAAAATTTATAACGGGCAGCTAAAATTGAATTTTTTGATTTGAAATATTCTTCCAACTTTTGAATGATTTTCTTCAAATTTTTTTGTTCCAAACTTTCGTTTCCAAACAGCTTTTCAACTAACTCATATAACTCTGTTCCCATCCATGAAATAAAAAATGAACGCTTTTGGTCGCTTTCAGCAACTCCATAGGCCTTAAAATGGCTTTCTTTATTGAGCTGTATATGCATTGAAATTCTGACTTCCCATGTCGAATTTAGGAAAAACAGGAACGTTTTTCTTGGTAGCATTGAGCTAGTTCCAGCATTGTCATTAAGAAAGCGATCAAAAAATTGTTTATGAGATTATAGCAACCGGCAAAGTTTGATTAACGCTTTCTGGGTCCATCCTCGTCGCCAAATTATTATGTTTGTAAATTGGGCTGTTTGTTTTATTAAAATTCATATAAATTTATTAACTCAAAATTAAATACAATTATAAAATTCAAATGGAAAAATTATAAAATAAAAATCAAAGGCAATTGACTATAAACAAAATTCAAAGTTTTACAAAGTTTATACAGTAGGTCCAAATACATATCAAGGACAAACAAATATATAATACATCGCACGTGTAGGAAGGTCAAAAACTACTAATACTCTTGTAAGAAATTCAGATTTTTTTCTACGTATTTTAAAGTACTCCAGAAAATAAAAAAAATTGATACCCATATTGCCTACAACATTGGCCCAGGGTTGCCACTTATTTCAAATATTTAAAATATGGGTAGTAAACGCTATTTGGGAAAAGTCGTGTTAAAGCCGAACGATTATGAAAATTTAAAAAAGCACAGACAGCCCCTCGATAAAATTAAATTAGAATTGTTATATGTTGATTTGAACTCAAACCAAGAAGAACTTTCCAAAACAAAAATTTCAAACTTACACGGACCTGTTTTATATTCCTGTGGATGCATCTTTGAAATGCCTTTCATTTGATACCCAATTTATCTATAGTTTAATAACTTTATACGACATATCTTAAAAAAAAACGTCAAATTCCTTAATTTTTTACCCCACTTTTAACCCCTAAACTTGAGATTGCGCATCTAAAAAAATACGTATTGCATATCTTTTGCCCCTTACAACATATCCAAGTTCATTCAAATATGCGGATTCACCACTGTGTAGTTTCCTTGTTAGTATCTACTATATCTTGACATGCCGCGCATCTACTTCATTCTGCGTATATCTATTAATGTGCTTATCAGCAAAACTTTTTTAGCAAAATAATTTAGTAAAACATTAGTAAAATATTAGTAAACATTAGTTAAAAACAGTGTAATGCTGAATAAATATAATTAAAAATTTAGCTGAAAAAAACAATTTTAGTACAATAAAATATTTTGCTGAAAATTAGTATACTCGATTTACAATACGTTTTACTAACATTTTCTACCAACTTATTTTTTTGAGTGTAGTAAATGTTTTAAGTTGAGTTCATAGTAGTACAGTAGAAACAGTATGATAGTGGTTTTAGAACCCAGCAAAGCCGAAAAACATTACTGAAAACTACGCCTAAACACTAACTGCGAATTGTAGCTAACAGCTGTTGTTTTTTATCAGAACTTGAAAAAAAGTAGAATTTGTATTAGGATTAACCCTTAAAAAATAATGTCTGTCGATTTTCGTTCATTTTTGAAAATGTTTCCAAATGAAAGAAAACGATTTTTTTTTTTGAAAACGTTAACCTGTGCCGAATTTTGTCAGAAAATGGCTCATTTTTGAAAGAAAGTGTATTTTTCTTAAAATTCACAAAATTCGAAATATTGAAAAATTTTTTTTTCTTTTCATTGCTATTTTTATAATATAATAGTTGTAATTAAAGAAAAACAATTTTGAAAATGATTACACAGGCCTACAATGATTTTGGGTGCCGCTAAAAATAAAACAGATTTCAAGTACGTTCGGTGCCCTGATAAAAAATTGATACTTACTTTTTTAATGCTACTTGTAGTTTTCGAGATTTCGCAAGGATCAACGTATGTCTTCTTCACTGCATCTGTTATAGGTTTTCTAAACTTTTTTACTACATATTCACCACAAATATAACAAAATGTATTTGGATTATTTACACAACACCTTCTCGACGACGGCATATCGATATTATCATTTAATCAAAGAAATTAATTGACTATAATGACATTAAGTATAATAAAATACATTTTTTAGGTTATGACCGATCGATACAAACCTGAACGTAGCTTCGCGATTTTGACAGCTAACCATGACGTCTTGCGGACTAATTAACCAAATTATAACATAGAATTAGCGGCACCAAACAAAAATTTTTTTTTGTAGGCCTGTGTTATTCATGTCGTTTCTAGGACAGTTTATGAAAATTGATTATTTTGTCAAAAATTAAACAAAATTTTAATGTTTTCATCAATGAAAATATATCACCTTAATTTGACTAGACAGCATTATCTTTATTTTTATTTAAAATCTTTAACCGTTAGTGGCCTGGGGACAAAAAATACTCATAAAACTTAATTTTAATTATGACTACAAGATTGTAAAGCCTTTAAATTAATAAAAAAAAAATCTCCACTAGATAAAAATAATTATTTTATGTAATTTGATTTACATAGGGTAAATGTTACTATTTTTGATCAAAAAAGACCCACTACAAAATTTACCGAATAAATTCTTGCAGGTTTTCATTGAATTTGTATATGTAATAAAAATAATTATTTTATTCAATTTGATCCATATAGGGTTAATGTTTTCACTTTTAACCAAAAAGACCCACAAGGAAATTTACAGAATAATTTCTTTCAGATTTTGATTAAATTTGGATAATTGATAAAGGGTAAACTAACGAACAAGCGCAATTCTTTATACCAATCTTACAAGAAAGATTGGTACGAACTCTGAATCAGCGCTGCTCAAAATACAAAGATTTGATTATCTCGACCAGATTTTTTAGATAAAAATGGCTTCTGCACCTAAAAATATTGAAAAACCCCAAGGAGCGGATTCTTCCTCTGTGCATCGCATCCGTATCACTTTAACCTACAGGAATGTACGTTCTTTGGAAAATGTGTGCCATGATTTGATCAATGGTGCTAAATACCAAAATTTGCGCTTTAAGCGCCCAGTACGTATGACAACCAACGACATGGGATCGTTTCCAGATGAGAATCCACAAGCGTAACATCGATTTGCATTCTCCTTCTGAAATCGTTAAGAAGATCACCTCCATCAATATTGAACCTGGTGTAAAAGTTGAAGTTACCATTGCCAACTATGTTACATCGTTAAAAGATGTCTAATTTTAAACTTTTTTAATACAATAAAAAAAGCATAATTTCAAAAAAAAAAATGTGATGTCCAAAATTGCACCATAACAAACAAATAAACATTTACCCCCTTCAAATTGTTTGGTATATCGTTAGATAGGTCTTTAAAATACTTTAAATTTGATACCTATTTTGTAGGGTTTCTTTGGAATAAATATGAAAAAATAGAAAAGTGGATCCATTTTTGCCCTACACTTTTAACAGTTAAAATAAGTTGTGTCCGACCGATCAGTTCGGCCAGAAATGCATTTGGTCTGTATTCGGTATTTTAAAGCATTATTTACAAATTTGGCGGATGGAAAAATGTTTATTGGACTGATTAGATGCTATTTTGAGTGTCAAATCTGAAGAAAAAGTCTGTAGTTAAGCAATGAATTCACTGTTCGGCCTCAGAAAGTTCGGCCAAATCGAAAATAGTTTGGCGGCCGAACTTTTAACTTTATAGCTAAACTTCGGCTTTTCTCTTAAATTTTATACACAAAATCGAATTAAATCGGCTCAACAAACATGTTTCCAATACCAAAATTTGTCATCATTGCCTCTAGATATCAAAAAAACCGACAAAATATAGTTTTTTGGCTGAACTGTTCGGTCGGACTCTAAAACCTAGGCTTTGTACGATAAAGAATTGTGCTTGCTCGTTAGTATAGTACACTTTATTACATATCCAAATTTAATCGGCAGCTGAAAGAAATCATACTGTAAACTTCCTAGTGGGCCTTTTTTGGTAAAAAGTGAAAATATTAATCCTATGCGGATCACTTTGCATAAAATAATAATTTTTATAAAGTGAAAATTGCTTTATCAATTTAAAAGCTTTGATGAAAACATTGAAACTTTTAAAATTTTTGATAAAATAAACCATTTTTATAAAATGTCCTGAAGAGGAGTAGCTTCAAACACAAACTCGAATTATCATTTTTCCAATTTACTTTTTTTCTTTGATAACTACTATTATATTACAAAAATAGCAATCGCCATCTCCAAATTAGGCATTTTAAAAAAATCTTTAAAATTAATTTTTGAAGAAACTGGTTTTTTGCATTTTTAGATGGGTCATTTTTGATTCCAGTCTGAAATGGGTTAATTATATCCGATGAAGTCAGAATTCCAAATCTGAAAATTTAGAGTATTTTTTATAAATAAATAAATTAAATGAAAAATTAAATTTTTAAAATTTCGTTTTTTGGGAATCTTTAATAAAAAGGGCCATTTTTGGCACAGTTAACGTTTCCAAAAAAAAAAATAAACACTTTAAAAGGGACACCCAAATGTACACATACACATCGTTAAACACACAGACATACCTTTGCAAATTCAAGTTCTGATTAAACAACAACAACGACAACACTTTTAGGCGCAATTTTCGTTACTGTTTAGCTGCAATTTTCAATAACATTTTTCCGACTTTTGCCAGCTATTAAAAAAAAAAAAGCACTATCGTGTGCATATTTCATTTTTGTTGTACGAACTAAGAACATAACTTAAAATCTTTGCACGGCCATGCTTAAGATTATGAGAAAATATAGCAATTTAAAAGTTTTGGCGCTTGTTGAATATGTAGCAAATCAAATATTTTTTGTATTGATATATAAAAATTGCTTATAATATGTCAATTTAAACAGCAGCTAGTTAATAGTAGTTTTTGGTAAAAACTGACTTATGTATAAATTTAAAAAAATACTTGTTTTATTTTCTTTGTTAAAACCAGGCCCGGATCCAGGAAAAGATTTTGGATAGGGAAATTAAGAGTATTTTGATAAATTTTCTAGTCTTGTAATTTTTTTTTGCATTGAAAATTTCTATTTTAGGGGAGGAAATGTCCCATTTTCCCTTCTTCTGGATCCGCGTCTGGTTAAAACATAAACTTACAATCAGTTAGGGTAAATTTTAATATAGGAGGATCTGCTCGTATTCTTTTTGTAGAGGTAGTTGGCTGAGGAACTCTAACATCATTTGTTAAAGGATCGATATGAGCTCTCGTTGAAGGATCAAAATTACCTCGAGGTATTTCCGATTGCTGTAATATGGGTGTTTTAATTTCGCCCAAAGCAAATTCTAAATTTGCAAATTGAAAACTAGGATCTGTTAAAAGAGCTCTAGTAATGCGTGTAACCTATAAAATAAAAAAACATAAGATTGCAAACTTTAACTTATTTTTCTTCATTACCTTAGAAGGATTTTTATCATTATCAATTTCATTTTTAAACAAAGCCAATAATATTCCCAATGCGGCGGTAATTATTGGAAAATGTGTTACCGCGTTTAAATCGGCCGAACACATATCAACTACGAATTGAAAGCATCCCGGAGGTACAGTCACTCTAGACAGAACTTGACTAATTAATTGACAAACACGATTTAATACCAAATCACTATTTGGACGACATTGATCATGAAATATTTCGGGGGGCCACCGAAATAATCATTTCCAAACAGCGCATCAACGATACGGTCAATTCAAAACACATCGAACATATTTTAAGTTGTTTAGGTTCGAAGACGGTATTCTCCTGGCGGTGGGCGGTATTTTGTATCTGAATAAATAAAAATTAATATAAAGTTAAATCTTGTCTGAAATTTGGTGCTATCTAACCTCTTGTAGTAATAATATAAATTCTGAGAAAGCCCAATTTAATTGACTTAATACTGAATTTAAAAAAGCCGTAGCAAAGGGTTCATCTTCTGTTAGTTTTGTACCTATAAGATGTTGAAAATGTTTTGAGGGATTTGCTGGTGCTATATTATGCAGTAAACCGGTATGAGTTTCATTTTTGGCACGTGAACGACATAAACCAATTTGTAAAGGAGAATTACCACCCTGCATACACAAGGCTGACGTGCATCATTATAAGCATAACCCTCACCCAACCAAAAACGCAAGAGTAACCAATTTGACTGGCCCCAAGCACGATTTTCATATGGGCGCAGTAAGGCTTTAACCAAAGCTAATTGACTATAATAATAAATAATGTTAAATTATAAAAGAAATTTAAAAATTTTGTTTTCGCAAACCTTTTCTTGGGGGCTTTTTCCAATGCTTTTATACCCGACTTATGGCAAGTTAGTGTTCCTAATGCTTGTAGCAATGAATCTTTACAAGAGGCCAATATTATACGCGTATCGGCTGAGTGAACACTAAGAAAATCTGCTATCATATTTATAACACATTCCGAATCTTGTACTTCAATTGAACCAGTAAATCATGATTACTGAAATCCATTACCGTGTCCAATAGAATGGGCAAAATATTGACATAAATTTCGGGTACAAAAGAAAATAGATTACCTTGATGTGAAGAGGCCTTAAAATGGAAGAAATAGAAAATAAATAATTTTTTTTATCAAAATGTATGTTTATTTAAACTACGTTTAGTCCCGGTTCACAGACGGCAATTTTACTTGCGCAAGTCTTGAGTTTATAGACGAGGGAGAAAAAAGAATGTTAGGGGTACAGACTTGCCCGTACTCCAAGTTGGATGCAGGTTGATATACGAAAATTGCTGAAACAACCTTTTCCTGTGTAAACACAAAAGCAAGTTCAAAAGAGAATTGAAGAAAACTTGCGCAAGTAAAATTACCGTGTGTGAACCGGGACTTATTAAGACTAAGCGTAGTTTTTTTAATAAAACGTAGTTTTTTTAATAAAATGTAGTTTTTTTAATAAAACGTAGTTTTTTAATAAAAAGTAGTTTTTTTAATAAAACGTAGTTTTTTACAACACGAAATTTTTTCAAAAAGTTAGCTTAGTTTTCTAAAAGGTAATTTTTTCTAAGACGTAGTTTTTTTCTAAAACGTGGTTTTTTCTAAAACGACTACGAAAACAGTAATTTTGCAGTAAACAGTTAATTTTATACCTATTTCAGTGTTTTTATATAGTTTAATTCTTAAAGATTTATTGAAGAATAACGATTCGTTACATATATGAAACACACTCGTATAAAGGAATAAATGGGTATTTTCGCTATATATGGAAATACGTGATTTTTGAAACTTTTGAAGCAAAATTTTGCTAGCATTTGATAGTACGACTTTTTTCATAAAAAATCTTTTTTAAATTGTTCAGATATCTCATATATTGTATTAGATATCGCCCCGTTGAAATTTATTAATATGGTGTATTGCATTAATAGTGAAAATACTCAATATCAATGGACTATATTTTAGAGAAGGGATAAAATATTGGAAAGGTTAAACTTGAATTTGAAAAGCAACAGATAGGACTTTCAGATGGCATAAAAAGTTTTGTTAATAATATTAATTAGCGATGAATAATAGAGAAAAAACAGGATTTATTAAAAATTTAGCTTAAGATATCTCAAAACCCGAATGGGATAAAGAAATTCTGAGGTCATATTCAGATTCAGAGCACAATAATGTTTCGAAAAGTATATTCTACTAGCTGACCCGACAAACGTTGTTTTGCCTTCAAATTTTATTTTCATTGAAAGTCTGGTTTTTAGCCCATTTTATTTTTGTAACCGTATCAAAGCAATGCTGTGTAACAAAGCAAAAATTTTTGATATTCACACAATTTATATGAAAATTACTAATGTTCAGAAAAATCACCACATCTGGACCAAACGAAAATATTTTTATATTTTTAAACAATTTTTTTTTTTTGTAAAAACGATCCTCATTGCATGTTCTACAAAACGTATTCAGCCATTATTTATTTTATGCAGCCGTTCTCGAGTTATGGAGTGACAATCACAATGTACACTTATTTTTATATATATAGATTCTCAGGATTAGAAAACATTTTGCCCAGTGTTTTTATTTCCCATTATGCAAAGTGTAACGTTACATTTTACATTTGCTGAAAGTTGAAAGTCTCTTTCTCTGATCTTTACCATCTGGACGCTAATTCTAAAAACTGCATTAAACGAAATTGTTTTACAAAAATTAATTTTACATTTAACACCTTTTACAAAAAATAATATGTATATGATATTTTTACCCAATTTGTGCCTTTTTACTACTTTTTACATTTCTTCAGAAATACTAGCTACTAAATATTAAAATTTAGTTGTTGTCTAATAATAATTGAGAAAACCATTTGAATTAGATTCACACATAGTTTGAAATTATTCGTTACAAAAAATGTAACACCATGCAAAGGTTAAAAACAGTAGATTTTAGCAATTTTTACAGTTGTTTTAAAATTTGTGTAGTAAAAATTGTCAGTTATTTTTACATCGTCAGTTTTTTACTGCAATTGTAAGTTGTTTTTCAGCAGTTGAAACTAGCTACATTTTCAGTTATTTTGTTTAGTTGTGGGCGTTGTGGTGTAATGGTTAGCGCGTTGGACTGTTACACAGATGGTCCCGGGTTCGATTCCCGGTGACGAAACATCAATTTAGAAAAATAATATGTATGAGTTTTCTATCACTTATATGTATCGCTGCGTCCACCTTCGGTGTTCCCATAGCACTTAACCCCACCGAAGTAAAATAATGAATCAGGACTATGAAACAAAAAGCTTCAATAAATTCGTCAACTATACATCAGGTGGCGAGCAACAACTGTTCTAAGACTTATCTACTCGCGCAATTACAGTATTTCCATGTTTGAAGCCCTTCATCTTTCACCACCTTTCATCTCTCCACAACACATTAATTAATAAGAAGAATTTCCTGAGTGTTGCTTCTCTTTAAAAAAAAAAAAAAAAAAAATTACCTTATCGCCTTTTTAACTGAATTTACGTTTATTTAACTGTCATTTCCAGGCAATTCTACTGCAAGACCTTTTTGAATACAGTTTTTTTTTTATAGAACGTAGTTTTTTTTATAAAAATGTAGCTTTTTATTGTTTTTTTTTTATCTAACAACTTAGTTTTAATGATAAAACTTTTTTTTTATAAAACGTAGTTTTATATAATAACGTAGTTTTTTATAAAACGTAGTTTTTTATAATAACGTAATTTTAAAACGTAGTTTTTTTATAATAACGTAGTTTTAAAACGTAGTTTTACCGTTTTTTATAAAACGTAGTTTTTTTAAAGTAGTTTTTTTAAAGTAGTTTTTTTAAAGTAGTTTTTTGCTTTTTTTTCTAAGGTAATTTTATAAAAAAAAAACAGTTTTATAAAATAAACAGTTTTATAAAATAAACAGTTTTTATAAAAAAAACGTAATTTTTATAAAAAAAAACTAGTTTTTATAAAAACGTAGTTTTTGAAAAAAAAACCGTCGTTTAAAAAAAAAACGCCGTTTTTATAAAAAAAAACGTAGTTTTTATAAAAAAAGGTAGTTTTTATAAAAAACATAGTTTTTATAATAAAAAAAAGTAGTTTTTATAATAAAAAAAGTAGTTTTTTAAAAACACGTTTTATGAAGCGTGTTTTTGTAAAAAAAATAGTTTTTGTTAGAAAAACTAGTTTTTTAAAAATACTTACATTCAATGTCCTTAAAGTTTTCTCCAATAACCAGATTAATAGCAAACGTCGTTTTTGACCCAAAGCCACAGCTCGAAACCAAGCTTGTTTTCTAGCCAAATCAATAGAACGTTTCTATATAAAATAAAATATTTAAATGAAATAATATGGCTTTTTAAACTCAAGTTCCCATAAACTTACAGCAAAAACATTTTCTCTTTGACTAAATTTAGTTCTTAACTCCGATACCACATGAGTATGTTGATCATTCATACAAACACTGGCATGATCTTCTAAAACTTGTAATTTCTTTTCAACATCTTCACGATAATATTTGGTCTCCAGCAAAACATCATTTAAAGCAGCAATTTCATCACGTACAGAAGCAATCTACCAAAAAAGGAAAGGAAATTTGTAAGGAGAATGTTTTCCGAATAAATAGAATTATATTACGACTAACCTTAACAATGTATTTATGGCCCACACAATAATAATATAAAATACTTAAATCTAGTAGTTGAAACAAAGAAGCCTCTGTATCACTATTACCCGCTGTAATTTCGAAAGCAGGTGTTACTCGAGGATTTATGTATGAAGTAAATGTAGTAGAATTGCTAAGTAGTAGAAAAAATCTCCAAATAGTAATGGACTTAAGCAAATGCCATAAATATGATACATACCCTGCAGAACGGCCTATGAGAGATATATTATTTATAGTATCAGCAGCTAGAAATGCCCGAAATTTTTATAGTTTAAAACCAAAGGAAGGATAATTTAATTGACTTACTCAATTCAGCTACTCTTACTATAACACGATCATCTTCTAATAACTCCTGCGTCCTTTCCGAACCCAAATATTGTTGTATTTCATTTCGATGTACCTTACGTAGATGCGACAAAACTCCACCAACACGATCATAATGTTGATATTCAAAGGTACCATCATAAAAATATTTCGGTTTTATTTCCATTTCACTATTTGGCATTTCTTTTTCAAACGTTGCCTTGGTAACATCCGCTAATATGCATATAAATGCTAAGGCCACCGTATTTTCAATCGGATGTAATATACTGGATTGCATAAAGAAAAATGAATGAAAAGGCTAGAAATAAGAGTATAAAATATTAAAATTTAATTGAAAATTTATAGCAGAATTAAGAGAACTTACCCTTTGTTCCATACTTAAGTCCATAACGTATCTACGTAATTTAGCTAAAAATAGTTTACGTGATGAGGGTGTTACTGCATCACCGTCATTATTATTTAATAAAGTTAAAAGTAGAGTCTTTTGTAAGGCATATAAAAAGTCGGTTGCTTTTGAAATTTGATCCACAACAGACATATATTTTGATTTGGTCCACCTATACCTTCAGTCCAAGCGATATGATTGGGTATAAGATTTTGCATATAGGAAAATTCTGGTGGTCGGATATACATAAATAAAGCCAGGCTAAAGGGGAATTGGAAGATACATAAGAAAATGTAGGTATATATTAAAAACGAAAGAGAAGTTTAACATGATACACAGATTAATTTGAATACCATCCACCATATGTGTTTGTCTTTCCGTTTGTAATGCATTGAAAGATACAGTGTTGGCAAAAATAATAGGGGCGTTCGCATATATTTCAAAAGTTTGATAAAATTTTTTTTAAAAAACGGATTTTTTTTTATTTTTGAAACCCGTTATAATGCGTTACCACATACATGTTTAGAGCAAAACATGTGTTTTTGTGAAAAAATTGTGTTGGGAAACATGTACAAAACATGTTTTGTTTCAGTTCAGTGACAACGTAGCATTAGATAGCGTATCAAATAGTGGTCTTCAATTATACAAATAGTTTTCCTCAATTATTTCATTGAATTTGTTTTTGTTGCATTTTTCGTACTTCGTTTGTACCGGAATATTTTTTTTGAGTTATTTAAATGTTAATGGCGGTATAATCAATACACAAATTGCCACGCATGATAAATATAAGATGATTAAAATCAGACGAACAGGAACATCAGCAACACATACACAACCATTGCCTTCGCAATGGAGGCTCAGCGAGATGAGGCCCCAATTCGCCATAAAAAGAACGAATTCCATCAGACCAACACGTGCACAAAACAACCATTGCCTTTGCAATGGAGGAGTAAACGATGTCCCCAAAGGAATCCGAACGGTTTGCATATGGCTAGACTCAACAGTCTAACGGCATTCTGAGACACGCTTTATAGTATTGCAAAAAAGAATATAATTAACCGGTATTCTCCATTAATAATTAATGCGAGTGACGAGATAACTTATCTCTTCGGCAACTATCGGCGAACTGCGGTACCGGAATATGGGTTTTGAAGTTATATGAACTCCTGCTAAGCAAAAGGTTATTTAAGAGCAAAATAATAATAAATATGGGCCGAGGAGCAGAGAACGAAGCCTATCGGCTAATAGCCGCGGCTAAGCCGCCGCCGATCACTTTTCAGGTACTCGAGCCGCCGCCGACCTGAGCGGCTAATTTCGGCTACAAAATATTTGACGACTATATCAGCTGAGCCGACTATATCAGCTTAGGCTATATATTTTTATCTAAATTAATTTTAACTAAAAAATCATATTATTTTAAGAATCCTCCGCCTTCATCCGGCTTTTATTACCCACCAATCCGGCAACCATAGGTTTTCATTATAAATTCACTAGCGTTTGCAAAATGTGCCGTTATACTGCGCTTCACTAGAAAAAGAAAAAGTAAATTTTCAAAATCTTACAATGGCTCAAAAAAATATAAAAACTTTTTTCATACTACACAAGCTAATCCCACAATTTTATCTGATTCTGATTCTAACTCCGATGCTTCTACTGATGTAAATACATTTATTTCAAAATCTGCCGATATAGCATATTATGAAGACTTGTTTAAAAGAAAAGACAATATAAAAAAATGGCAAAGGTTCAAGTAAACCCGTACGGGTTTATCGGAATGTTGGAAGCATTTTCGTAGTCTATACATAAAAGATAGACACATATTAGAAAACATGAAATTTTGTAAAATTTGCTTAGATTACAAATAAATAAGTGAATTAAATTATAATACATTTTTTACCCATCGGCTTAGTCGATTTTTAGTCGCCGCCGATTTTTTTTTTTTCGTTTAGCCGCCCGCCGCCAAAAATTGTTCGGCTTTAGTCGACTTTCAGCCGCCGCCGAGTATATTTTGTTTTAGCCGCCGCAGGCGACAATTTCATGTCGGATTCGTTCTCTGCCGAGGAGTTGGTTTTATTAAAAATACATATTTATATGTTATTTAACCATTAAACGCCCAAATTAAAACTGGCATTGAATACAATATAAATACAAAATGAAGAGAAATAATTAATTGTTTTCGTTTATTTAACCTTATTTCTTATTTTTAAATTTTCTAATTATTTGAGTAAGGTTTATTTTTTATATAAAAGGAAAATAAATAAATTTATTTATTTTCCTGAAGATGCTACACAAAGGAGTAGCGAAATATTGAAAATAAAAAAACTTTTATGTATATAAAAAATAAACCTTAACTCAAATAATTAGAAAATTTAGAGAAATAATTAAAATATGAATTGTTGTCCTTTTGCAGGATATGTCCCCAAATTGGGACAATGGGTAGAAAACAGTTCAAACAAAAATTTTGAACTCAAAGTATTTTTATAGATTTTTTCCTATAAACAATTTTTAAAACTAAGCGAATTATTGATATTTGATTGATCATTTTAAATTTCATCTTGTTAATAAAATTTGATTGCGAATTTCTCATCTCCGATATTTATTTGTTATAAATACTACTTAATTTTGTTATTTCTTTGCATTCTTGTACATCTTTTGGCGATATTTTGTCGGAAATATAATCAGAATTATAATATTGCTGTTCTATTAGATCCGAAGGTATTCACTTCGATTTGTCGTATTCTTATAACTTCACTCAAAAAAGTTTTACAGTTACTACATGACAGTTGTTTGTGTAGTAATCAGTAGTAGTTGTTTTAACTGTAATTGCAGTTGTTTTTCTATGAAATAATACAAAACAACTATTTTTACAATTATTTTAAAAAGTAACTGAAGAAAACTAGTTTATTTTTAAACAGTTGTTTGAATCAGTTGTTTTAGTATTTTTGTAAACTACTACCAAAACAGTAATTTTGCAGTAAACAGTTAATTTTTGTTAGTTATTTAAAAATAAAAGATTATATAACAGTTGTTTAAATCACTTGTTTTAGTATTTTTGTAAACAACTACCAAAACAGTAGATTTGCAGTAAACAGTTAATTTTTGTTAGTTATTTAAAAATAGAAAATAGTATCGAGTTTTGAAAAATTCTCATATAGTTTATATTTCTTTTTATTAATCAGAGTTTGCGAATAATAATTAGAAAATTTTTTTATATATCAAATGCATTAAAACGCCATTACTGGTGTACCGTTTGTAATGTTGACTTCGCATTTTAAGTAGGATGTAGGAAATACAAATTTTGATTGTAATAGAAAGAAAAAAAAGATTTTTCTTTATTAAAAACTTTTTTTAAAATGCCGAAAAAAATAACTGTTTAAAACCAGTAGTTTTTTACTAATTTTTAAATTGCTTCAAAAATTTTATAATAAAAAATTGTCAGTTGTTTTTACTACATTGTTAGTTGTGTTTACTACATTTGTTAGTTTTTTTTAACAGTTAAAAATAAACTACATTTTTAGTTATTTTAACGGTAATTGCCTTTATCGCATTTTTAACTGAAATTGCAGTTGTTTTAACTGTCATCTTAAGTAGATTCTTTTGTAAAACTTTTTTAGTGTTCTTATAGTCACATCTTCATTTTATAAATTTTTTAATGAATATTCAAATATTTAATGTAACATTTAAAAATTGTGTGACTTCAATTACTACACCTATTAACCCATTGTCCCCATTTTGGGACATCAATATAATTATGAGAGTAAAAAAGTTAATTTTTATAAATAATTAGTTAATTTTCTTCTAAAATACAATATTAATGACTATCAGCTCATTTACAGCACACTGGAGATGGGAATCTGGAAAATTCCTGAATAGATCTATCAACACATTCCTGAAAGTGGTCATTTAATAAATTTGAAAATAAACACTCTATAGATTATTTGTTAGGACAATATCGTAATAAAGAAATATATAGAGTATGGCCTTGAACTTGAATAATTTCCATTTTCATTGAACAATTTAAGGTCGAAAAACATAATTTTTATTTTTAATAAAAATTATATCAAACTTGAAAAATTAAACATTTATCATTAAATTTGAACTCTTCAAGTAGAGAAAACATAAAGGTTAGAAAGCATTTGCGCTGCAAAATCTTGATCATACAACTTAAAAAAAAAATTACAAAAATGTTTTACGATCAGTTCAAAATATGCTATATTTCTGTATATTTGAAGTCAACACATCTAACTAATAGCAAACAAACCAAAAAACATCATTTTAAATATTATATAAATACTATGAATTGAAACTGAGAGTTTTTGAAAAAAACTCTGATTTTTTTGGTCAATAGTATTTCGCCCGGTGTTGGTCCAACATTTAGGATAAAAGGGAAAATATATTCTGGTAATTTTGTTGGCATCTTCACAAATAAAGTGCTATCACTCACAGGTTATTAAACTCCGATATAGTTGGAATGAATGAGTGCAATAATTCAGTTTGAATAATTCAGTTTGGATGGCTGAAATAGGTGTAGCTGTAGCACAAAAACATATCAGTTATAAAATAATTTATTAAATGTTCGGTATCAAAATCAATAAGACATTTTTGGGGGAATGTTAAAATATATTCTAGAGAAACATAAGTTCAAAATTTTAACTTAATTTCGGATTACCAATATGTATTCTTTATATTTTAGATTTAGGTTTAGATTTATTTGTGTCTTTCCTCTGCAACAAGATTAGATCTTATTATTACATCATAGGAATTTAATTTAAAATTTAACATGTTGATTATAAATTAATCTTAACAGTTTACATATAAATACTTATAAATTAATTAATTTTAATTTTTAGATTATTATTCAAATGAAATACAAAAAAATTAAATGAAAATTAGATTTTTTTTGTAAAAAAAAAGACATTGAAAATGAGAAAAATAATAATAACAAACAAAGTTAAGTTGTAGTATGGGAGTTAAATATTTTTTTTTAAACTTGAATGCGTTACTATTTTGCTGAGTGTTATGAGGTAATGAGTTCCAAAGTCTTATAGTTCCGATGAAAAAATTCCACTATGAAACAAGAGTTCGGCATCTCAAAGGAATTATCTTATTTCCCCTATTTGATCTTGTGAATGATATTTGTTCACAAAGGTAGTTGGGAACTTTCTCATATATATATATGTGGGCGTTGTGGTGTAATGGTTAGCGCGTTGGACTTTTAAACAGAAGGTCCCGGGTTCGATCCCCGGTGTCGGCAACATCAAATTAATATGTATGAGTTTTTTCTATCCCTCATACGTATCGCAACGTCCGCCTTCGGTGTTCCCATAGCAATTAACCCCACCGAAGTAAAATAATGAATCAGGGCTATGAACCAAAAAGCTTCAATAAGTTCGCCAACTCTACATCAGGTGGCGAGCAGCAACTGTTCTAAGATTTATCATCTCGCGCAATTACAGTGTTGCCATGTCTGAAGCCCTTCATCTTTCCCCACCTTTCATCTCTATACTATCCCTTTCCAAAGAAAGCAACACACTAAAAATATAGGAAGTATTTCCTGAGTGTTGCCTCTCTTTTTAAAAAAAAAAAAAAAAAAAAAAAAAAAAGAAAATTTTCAAAAGTAACACCATAAAGTTTTGTTTCATGCGTAGAAATACTGTCATACTTTTTCAGACCATAAATGTATCTAATAATTTTATTGTATACCTTGTTAAGTTTTTCCATGCTGGTCGAGTCGCAGTTGGCAAATATTTCACAGCCATGAAGTAAACACGGCATTAAGTAAACCTTCGCAATAAGAATTCTTGTTTTCAGTGGTGTAAAGAAATGTGTTGACCATAATGTTCGTAGCATGCCCTACATTCTGCCGACAATTTTGTTTACATGATTGCTCCATGAAAGAGTGTCGTTAATTATTATGCCAAGATTTTTTATCGAGGTAACTATTTCTATCTTCTGGTTGTTTAGAAAAACATTACAACCAGAAGATAGAAATAGTTACCTCGGTAAAAAATCTTATATTCCAGAAATTTGGACTTATATTATTAAGCAAAATATATTCAAGAAAAAATATATAAAATCAATTAATTGTCAATCAAGTATTTGAATAATATAAGTTTTGGTAAGATATAGCAAAAAAAAATTAAAAACATCACTTAATATTAGAATAGTCGCTATAATGTTTTCCAAGCAAATAACGATAAATTTGAAAAGGATCAAGGAAAACTATTTTAATAATGGAACATCACTGTTTTCTGCATAATCCAACGGTTTTTTTTAAATAAAAAATCCGCTTTAAAACAAAGATTTCATCAATTTATTGAAATATAAGCAATCGTCCCATTTATTTTTTCCAACACTGTATGTAGGTCTAAGACTCCCTGAAAATAACGATATGTCGATTTTCGTTAATTACAGTTTTATTACAAATAGTTTCAAATGGGAAAAAATCTATTTTTTTAAAACGTAAACCCATGGCGAATTTTGGCAGAAAAATTTACCAAATTTGTGATTAATTTTTAATTCCAGGCTTAAGTGTGTTAAAGATAGACGATGAAGACAGAACTCCATATCTGAATAATTTAGAATTTATTAAAGCAATTAATTAAATAAAAAATTTAATTTTTAAAAAATTTCGAATTTTGGGAATTTAAATAAGCTACACTAGTTTTACAAAAATTGTAAATTTTCGCCCAAAATGCGGCATGGGTTAACGTTTTCCAAAAAAACAATTTCTTCCCTTTGGAACCAATTGCAACAAAACTGGGACGTTATATATATATTCCTGATGCTTATGAAATTATAAGCTGATTTAACGATGTCCATCTGTCCATCTGGGATAACGTTTTCCAAAAAAAAAAAACGATTTCTTCCATTTAAAACCATTTGCAATAAAACTGGGACATTATATATATTCTTGATCCTTATGAAATTCTAAGCCGATCTAGCGATGTCCATCAAAAATACTTTCTATCAATCTGTTGAAATGGCGATCATGACGCGAAAACGCAATAGAGACTGTTCGTTTGTCCTCAGATTATTCAACATTCTCCCGAGTAGGTTGGTATTGAAAATGAGCAAAATAGGTCCAGCGTTTCAAAAGTTATGAGTGAAAATGTGAAGGTACCTCTAATTTTTGCATAAAAATTGGTATATATTATTAGTACAATTTCATAATAGCGTCTGGTGTATAAAATATAACGTCATATTTATCCACTAAGAAGAGAATAATACTTAAAATTCACCTTAAATTTGTATATCAACGATTAAGCATTTTCACCACAACAATATTTTTTCACATTCAAAAAAGTTTTTCACCTCAAAAAAAATGTATACCGCTTTTTTCGTGAAAGCTGTGGTAGAGAAGAATGAGTGTTTTTTCTAAAAATCATAACTACATTGTAAATTTTCAATTATCCGAATCAGACTGCGCAGTTTCTGGTATTGAACCTTCGTCAGTGACCCTGTTTTTTTTTTTTTTTTTTGAATAATGTAATATTTGTTATGTTTTTATTTGTTCGATTGCGTCTATATGAAATTTTCTGTGCAATCACTGACCGTGGTATAGCTAAACTGATTTCTAATGCCACATGCACTCGCACTACACGTTAGACAGATCGCTTTAGCGCACTGAGCTATCGTCAGGTCGAGTTTTGTTGTGATTAAAACTACCCAGCCAGAAATTGCCAATGGTCTGAAAAATCAAGCACTGGCAGAGCACTGTTTGCCAATGGTCCAACAAATAAAGTCCTGGCAAAGCACTGATTTACAACGCTCTGCCAATGTTAGTAAAAAGTGCTTTGCCAGTACTTAATTAACAAAATTTACAACAGTAAAAATAATAAAATCACTGGCACAGCCCTAGCTTAGAACGCTCTGCCAACTTTTGTACAAAGTTCTGTGCCAGTACTTGATTTACAAAATTTACAACCGTAAAAATAAAAAGCCAGTACTTATTTACAAAATTTACAACTTGTACTTGTTTTTAAATAAGTTAGCATGGTTTAATAAAAATAACAAATGAATAGTATTTTTTTTTTAATTTAGTTAACATACTTTAAAACTTGATTCTTTTTTTCAAATCTTAAATGAATTTAAAATCAAATAACCATAAGCATATGGTATTTAAATAAAATTCATACACTAAAAAAAAAGTCAGTAAAGTCAGCACCATTTTTGCTCAAAGGATCCTTGTAGAAAAATTGTTAAAATTTAAATTTACAAGATTGGAAAAATTTAAAACTAAATTGAAGTTTATTTGAAGTTAAGAAAATTAAGGTCTTCTATTATAGTCAGCGCAACGTATAGTTTTTGTACTAAAATTTTACTTAAGACATTTATTTTCAAATTTCTTTCTTTAGTAAAATTGTTGTAAAAAGTCGTACTTGGTGCTAACTTATCACAAAAATAATTTGATAAAAAAATATTCAGTTATTTTGTAATTAACTTAGCTGAAACCTATTGTTATTTCTGTTTAAATTACCAAAATAATTCAATAAGAAATAATACAAGTCTTAACTTAAGTGAATTACAAAGTAGGACTATATAGTTCAAAAATAAATCTCGTTTTTATATATAATATTCTTAATTTAACTAAAAATTTTAATTTCAAACGGATAATGAATTTGAGTTATAAATTTTCTAATTTCAAATATATAAAATCATTTTTTTTTTTTTGGAAATTTCAAATTTTTAATTTAAAAATTTGAATTTACCCAATTTTTTAAAGAAAATCTTTTTTTTTTATAAATTTTAATTTTCTCTTTAAAAAATTACAAGTTCACAGTCAGAATACAAAAGATTTTTTTAATTGAATTTTATTTTAATTTATATTGCAGAAATTTAATTTGTATGTTTATTTTTTTACATAATTTTTTTATTTTAAATAATAAAATAAAAATTTTATAAAAAAAATTATAATAAGTATACTGTTTTTTTTATTAATTTATTATTTACTTTATTAGTTGTTTTACCAATGCTTTGCCAACGCTTTAAAATTACGATTTTGGTACTGGCGAAGTACTCATTGCCAGTGCTTTGCCAACGTTTAAAAAAGAAACGGCCAAGCCCTGCCCGGTGTTATTTCGGGGTTGGCAAAGCACTTATTTTATCATTAAAAAAGCACTTTATTCGTTGTTCTACCAATGCTTTGCCAACGTTTTAAAATTATGATTTTGGTACTGGCGAAGCACTCATTGCCAGTGCTTTGCCAACGTTTTAAAAAAGGAACGGCCAAGCCCTGCCCGGTGTTATCATTTTGGGGTTGGCAAAGCACTTAAATCTTCAGAAATCCAACGCTCTGCCAACGCTCATACCACCGTTGAAAGCACTGTGCCAATGCTTTGCCGTTCGTATTTTTCTGGCTGGGTAGTTTTATTCAATACCCGGTATTTTTGTTCTTGCATACATAATCTCAGAAGTACAACTCCAACAACACAACAGTTCTATTTTTAGAAACTTACCTCACTCTAATGTCCACTGTTTTCCCATATGTTGTAAGTGATGCCACTTAGTTAGTTTTTTTTTTTTTTTTTGATTCATTTGTTATATGGTGGAGGGTATAAAAAAAATTTGGTAAAACCAAACTTAATGCATTAACTTGTTTTATATCAAATTGTTTAGAACTTACTAATGTTTTTTGAAAAATTTATATTCCAAATACGTTTTTCTGGTACGCATATGATTACACAAGCATATTAAAATTTGCAAGGCATGACGCTGTTGCTCATAATCCAAAGCTTGATTGGTATGGGTAAACTCACTCAACAACGCATTGGCTAATTTCTTTAATAAAAACTTCATTTCATCAGCTTCTAAATAATTCCAAAATATATTTAAAACAGCACCCAAAGCACTTTCAGGATAGCCCGGTAAAACAGAATCAGATTCGTTTCTATAAATAAAAAACAAAATTTTAAATAAAAATCAGTTAAAAAAAAACTAAACTCTCATAAACCCACTTCATATTACACATTTGTCCCAATAAAGGCAACAGTTTATCTTCTATAACGTATGAATTAAATAATAATGTTGTTAATTTCTCTATTAATAGCGTACAAAAGACTACATAAACGGTTTTCTTAGTTGATAATTTATCATCTTTTGGTCTTTTCTTCATGTCAGAATTATAACGTGCCACTACAGAGGATAAATTTAATAAATAGTTAAAAAGTAAATCAGCTTTTCCCAGCATAATTAATGGTTTAGCCATGAGAGGCATAAATCCTGGTACTGGATATTTAAAAGGAGCATTGCCAAAATTAGCCTGTACACCTTGATTGTAGCCGAGAGATATAGCCGGAAGAAACTTATGTTGGGACCTTTTTCAAGTTTTTCAAATGCTGGACCCATGGATTTGCCATTGCGGTAATAAGTTAATAACTCATTTTCAACATCGATGGTTACACCAATTATATCACCAATTTGCCATTTCTCACCGTATCTGGAAAATCAAAAAAACAGAAAATAAGAAAATTTAATTGATATAAATTTCTATGATATGTTAAGTGTTATAAAAATGTTTTGTAGCAGGGACATTCCAAAAAAAAAAAAATCGATTCGATTTTAGTCGTTTTTGGAATGGTGCAGTTCGCGTTCTATCGCATATCAAGTTCGACATTTTAAGCAAAACTTAAAAAAAATACAGGTTGTTGAACCTACTTTAGCTTTTTAAGTTTTTATCAGATTTTTAAAAATGTTATCACATATGAAAGACTGGATCTTCTAGTTTTAGATACTTGTTAATTATACAATCTCTTTCCAGAACGTCTGCAAAAACGTTGTTTTTTCGCGAATATTTTAAAAACAACATCTTTGATGTGTTTTAGACAATTTATGGTGACAGATCATATTGTCTTGTATAATATATCAATAATTCAGAGTGGGGTCAAAAGATATTTAGATTTGAGTAAAAAATTCTCATATTATTTTCTTAACGAAGTTAAATTTTGAATTTTCTTTAAGGCGGACATTACATTCGCGGCAGAGAAAACAGATCTTTTTTAAAAATTCATAACTCAGTCAAAAACAAACATTTTTCCAAAAAATTTTATTATTGTAGAGAATTGAACAAATTACAAGAAAAAAAATTCAAAAAAATATATATTTCACTCCAACATGGTTTTATAGAGCTCCAAACTGGCGGCAGAGAAAAAAAAACGGGGCCTCGTGGTTGCAGCGCTGGGAGTCGCAAAAAATTGTCCGATCTGGAAAAAAAAATGACTTTTTTAAATCTTAACAAAATTGGTTATCGTATGACACGAGCTTTTTTTAAATTTTTTTTCAATTTTTGGTGATGTTCCAAATTTAAAAGTGTATTTTTTCAAAAAAAAAAAAATATTGATTTTAAAAATTCATAAAAAATCGAAAAAAAAATTAAAATAAAGCTCGTGTCATACGATAGCGAATCAAGTTTAAAAAAATACAAAAAAAAAAAAATTTTTTGTCAAAAATGAACCCGCTAGTGCCGCAACCAGTACGAAAAACATGGTTTCGAGATAAACGCGTTCAAAGTTTGTGAACAAAGAAAAAAAGGTTACCTTCAATCTGCCATGCCTGCTTCGTACTGTATGCCTTCGTTATCTTGTGTTGTGCTTTTTCTTAAAAATGCGCTCTCACTAATCCGGCTGTAACTTTTGAACCCGTAGGAATTTTTCCATGAAATTTTTTTTCTTAGAATCTTATATTTACTTAAATACAAAATTATAAAAAAAGTCGATTTCAAAAAACGGCCAATGTCATGTACACACGAATTTTCAATTTCGCAAAGCTCAAAACCAATAGTTTGGAGTATGCTTTTTAAATGCTCTTTTCCGCTCTGATTCCAAATCTGAACTCAGAACTCTTCTAAGTGATAAAGTTTTGTGGTATTGTAACCTACAAGTGCAAAAACACGATTTTCCATCATATTCGGAACGTTACTATAACGCGAATGTTTTAACAGTACTCTTTATTTTTAAAACGCTTTTTGATATTGAATATTTTCTCCGTTGCCAGCAATAACCAGTACAACATTCCATACACTAAAAAAATTATGTAGATAGAATCAACAGCAAATGGCAGTTAAAAAACTCCATTTGCAGTTGAATAGGTGCACACTACATTTACATTTAAATCAACTACAATATGTATTTAGTTTTAACTGTTAAAATTGACTGTCGAATGTAGTAAAAAACAACTACAAATGCAGTTAAAACAACATTTCAGCATTTAAAAAAATATAGGAATACAAAAAAACTTGTTTGTAAATATTCTTATTTTGGCTCTATTATTTAATAAACACACTATTGTAAAACTATATTTACATAAATTATCACTTTAAATATTTACGCTTCATTTTATTGTCCAAATCATTTCTCTCTGTGTTCAAGAGATGGAATATTGTGTCTTTGATTTCTTTTCATATAAAAATTATAATTTTTCTGTTAATTTAGAGAAAAATTTGTCATGATCTAAAACCGAACAAATAAAATCTCACACATAAACTTATAGATCAACGATAAAATTCACTATTAAACCACTCACCAGGTACAGTGTAAAAATCGTTTAATGTATATGCTCGACATATGTATTAACAAAAAAAAATCTTTAATGTTTGTTGATATGCTTTGCTTATGTAGAAGGATAGTATATGATGGCATTAGAGAAAAGAATTGCCATTAAAAAGTTTTAACTGAAAGTTAAACTGGCAATTATGATAATGACTAGAGAAAAAACAAACACACTATAAATAGAAATCGTTCGTGGTAAATTTCATTCTAACTCAACACACAGAGTAATGTGGGATTTAAAGTCACCCAATTCCTTTAACGTGTGAGTTAAATAGAAGATATTTACGGTTAACACTAAATGGCACGAAGAATGTTGATGAAGACCGTAGTGGGTCAAAAAATGCATTCCATTCATGCTAGTGTCTAATAACCTTTTCTGTGTTTTTTCTAATAGTCAAAGTAAATTATCATATTAAAATTATAAATTTTCTGTTAATTTAGAGAAAAATTTGTCATGATCTAAAACCTAACAAATAAAATCTCACACATTGCATTAATATATAAATAATAAAGAGCTACAAGAAAAGAAATACAATATTTAATAATATTCAAGTAAATAAATTTATTTTCTATTCCAAAGCTTACCTTAATATTTAATTTATTTAATAATTTTTTAATTTTATTTGTCTATATTCTTTAATATTCTATTTTACACTAAAGATAAATGAGAAAACATTTATAAACAAACCGCTTGTTACACCGCCATGAGGTGATACGTGAGGGATTCCGCGAAACCATTAACCAGTCATGGAGGGATAGAATTTATTGCAGGGTGTCTAGGGCGTTATGGCCCGTATTGGACGCAGGGGCAACCTAGGTTCTTTTGGGAATGGACAGGGATGGTCTCAGGACCCTTACGGGGTTCCTGACCGGTCATTGTTCTGTCAGGGATTTCACAAGCAGATGGGATAGGGACATACAGGACTTTTGCAGGTTGTGCGAGGACGTTGAGGAACTGGAGACAGTTGAGCATATAATGTGCCACTGTCCGAGGTTGCAGGGTCTCAGACAGAAACGGCTAGGAGATAGATTTTACGACGAACTTGGGTGTGTCGCTAGATGCAATCCAGTAGATTTGCTGAGATTTGTCAGGAAAATAGAACGTCTGCTTCTAGTAAGGGGACGATAGGAGCTTGTTCTGGGGAGTATACATCCTTTCTATCTTTCTTTCTATCTATCTTTCAATCTATCTATCTGTCTATTCCTATTTTTTCTTACTTTTTCACTGAAGGGATTCACAATGGACAGTATTGGTCTCCGAGTTGAGATGTGCCCTCGGGCACATAACCCTTCCTAACCTAACCTAACACCGCCATGTTGTCAAAAAGTCGAAACAACTGCATAAAATAACTGTTACCGAAAGGCGTTGATTTTGGTAGTTTGTTTAAAAAATCAACCTTCAAAAACATTAACCCTCTAACTGCAAACGATGTTTTGCAACGAAATTTATACCATGTGATCCACTCGAAAAACAAATAATAAGTTCTAATAAGTTCTTGGTCTTCAAAGTTTAGTAACGTCATGATGCTTGTTAGGAAAAGCCCCTAACCACGTGATGATTAATAGGTTTTTTGTTAAAGTTCTGCCTATTATGGAGGCTCTAGTTTTTCTAAAAACTTCGGGTTCTGATGAGATCTTTAGCCAGATCGAAATACTAGTATCAACCTACTAATGTTAATATGTTTGATTTGCTTTATTTTTGTAAATATACTGATCTTGAAAGCTCGTTATAAATAGAAAATTGTTTATCGTTGCCTAATTTAGGCGATATGAGCCAAAATATTTAGGGTGCATTTTGAAAACTAAAGCATATAAAAGAGAAGTTTTGGACAAATAATATTTCTCTTACCAAGATATAACCACGCTCGAAAAACTATTTTTTTTCTGCTCCTATTTAAGAAGAAAGCTAAATTTTCGCTTTTTGGAAAAGCGAAATTAGGCAAAAGAGTATCTAAACTTCAATTTATATTGTTCAAACTTCAGCGCTTTGCTACTAATACTTAATGTCTTCTTTCTACAAAATTTCATAAAAATCCGTCTATTAGTTTATAAGTCAAGACGATGTCCTTTAGATGAATCCTGATAAAATCCTGTGAGTCCTTGGACTAAAGTAAGGGCTTATTATTTATGATAAAGCTGCAATCTTACTTATATTTTATTATAAAGAGTTTTTAGTCAACTTAAATTGGTTTTTTAGATTTTTGAAAGCTATAATTTTTTTAAAAATAATTACTTTTTGAAATTTTACGAAATTTTGATTTTGAAGCTTTCTCGCTTTCAAACCGTGGACGGCACACGAAAAATTTCTTCGCAAAATATTTAGCAAATTTATTTTTCTATCGGAATATATTAATTTCTAAGTATAAAACGCTCATTTGACGCATTTGTGGTAAGTTTTATGAAGGCTACCCTGAGGCAGCCTTACCTGTTGGAGGATTAAAAATTATTGTTTTAGGTAAAACAACTGCAATTGCAGTTAAAACAACTACAAACGCATTACTACACAAATAACTGTCACTTTTCTGAATGTACTTATAAGAAACTTAACTTCTTAAAGGTTTATCTGTTTTTCTGTGTGGCGGCCTTCGGCCGCTCTTAGGAGTTTTTTCCTCCGTAGAACGCGACAGGCGGCTTCGCGAAATAAAGTTTTTTCTGCGTGCGATTATACGATTTATAAATTTAGTTTTATTTTGTGATATACTACTAAAAAATATTAAAAAAAAAAACTGTATTGATATACTAAATATTATTAATCTTTTTATTTTAAAAAGGCTGAAAAAAAAATTGCGCAATTTTTTTTCAGCCTTTTCACTATGTATTAGGAATAAAGAAATATTTCAAAGTAATATATAATTTTTTTTTTTTTTTTTTATTGGGGCCTTATTTTATTTTCAAAATGGGGCTTTACTGCATTACGAAATAAAGCCCCAAAAATTGAGGCGTTACTTCATTTTGTTTTTGGGTGTCGTTTCATTTGGTTGGGGTTTATTTCATTTTTTTTTTTTTTGGGTATTGTTTCATAATGAAATAAAGCCCCAAAAAATGGGGCGTTATTTCATTTTGGTTTGGGAACTTATTTCATTGTGGGGTGTTGTTTCATACCGCCCCCTAATTTATATGTTTTATAAATGAATTACAATTAGTACTTAATTGGATTAAAACATTTAAATTTTTTTAATTAAAAAACTTATTAAATAAAATTGTATCAAATTTATATAATTTGATCATATTTGATAGAGCCATTTTTTTTTTTTGGATCAAACTATATGAGATTAGAACCTATGAGATCAGCTTATGTATGCCATATTTCGGATCAGATGAGATGTGATGTTTAGTTATACGTGATACTAAATATAATCATATATGATTATATCGGAACTTTTTTCGTCGGGTATGCAAAAATATAGTATTTAGTATATGTACTTAAAACTATGGCCCTTATTATAATAAAGAAAAAGACGAATTTAAATCACAAAAGACTGATATTTTTTTAAATTAAGTACCATACAATATATACTTTAAAATGTTGTTATACATTAAAAAAAAATATTGAATGTATGTGTTTGACTATATTTTAAAAACTATATTTTAACCCTTTTACGACCCTTGTTCACTACAGTGTACACATTTTTAATAATATAAAAAAGTTGATAATTAAAAAAACTTTATATTGTTTGTTTTTTTTGGCCAAGTTTATTAGATAACTTTTTTCAAACTTTATTTAAGCTAATTGGGCCTAACGTTTTTTATGTAAATAAAACAACTGTTTATTCCATATTGCCTGACGTTTCGTCAATTTTTTGTTGACTTTATCAAAGGTCGTCTATTTGAAAAATAAAACATAAATTATTACAATAGTAGTAGTAGTAGTAGTAGTATTATTCTTTATTTTGTAAATTTAAGCAATATACATAAATAGTTGAATAAAAATAGAAAATAGAATAAGTATGACTTTGACCTGAGGTCGTCAGTCCATATAAAATATTAATAAATAAAATATACATATTTGATTTTTCCTCGTTAAAAGTTAAATTGATCCAATAAGAATTTTCTATAATAAATACATGTTTTAATATACTTTGCTAAGGATTTCCATTCAACAGTTAGTCCATTTAGGATATTAATGATTTCAAATTCTTGAAGTAAAACCTTATTGAAATAAATCAGTCTAAACTCTTTCAATGCTCCACATCGACCAAGAAAGTGCTGAATTGTTTCTTTTTCATTTAAATTGCAAAGTGAGCATAAATTTGGTGCATTTGCTTGAAACCTGTTGCCGTTTAGTGCTATTAAATCACTTCTAGCCTTAAAAATCCTTAAAAAATTATTACAATAACACAATAATACACAATTGACAATTATAACTCACAGTAATATGAATTTGTTTTTAAAAAAAAAACAAAAATATTTGTTATATATAAACAAAAACATTTAATTTAAAATTATATTTAATTACACACAACATTTAAAACACAACTTGAACGTAATAGTACAGGGTATCAAGTGATGGCAATCATGTAACTCGCGTTGATATTGTTTGTATCCTCTTTTAAGTTCATCGTTTTGTTTATATTCTGTTGAATATGTAAACTTTCCAATACAAATCTCTTCTTCTCTTTTGTCTCCTTGTCCAGTATTTCTACTTTTTTAAAATCAGCTGTGTGGCCTGTGTTTAGTATGTGTTGCGCCAAAGCTGTACTTTCTTTACCTTTTGTAATATCAATTTGATGTTCTCCAATTCTCTTTTCTAGTGTTCGTTTCGTTGTTCCTATGTATATTAGGTCACATTGCTGATCGTCATTACCAGTGCAATTGATTTTATAAACAATATTGCTCTGTTGTTGTTTTTCAATTTTCGTTTTTGTTTTAGAAAAAATCTTGTTTAATGTCATGTTAGGCTTGTACGCCAATCTCATTTTATCTGCTGCAATCGATGTTTTTATATTATATTTGTCTGTCAAACCCGGAACGTATTTAACACTGTAAAATCTTGTATCTTCATCATCTGGAATTTTCTGTTGAGCGTAATTGTGGTTTTTTAAATTTTTTACCGTATTGTCGATTAATAGTTTCACAAGTCTGTTTGGAAAGCTATTGGCTTTGAGTATTTTTTCTACCTTTTGTATATTTTGCGCATGAAATTTGTTGTCACTAATGTTAAGAACTCTTGAAATAAGATTCTTTGCAGTATTTATTATTTGGCTTTTCGGTTGTGTTGCGTTGTAGTTGATGATTCTACCTGAAGAAGTTTCCTTGGTGAACCAGTCAAAGGTAATTCTGTGTTATTTCTCCTTAATTTCATATCCAGGTAAGCAATTTCGTCCCTTTCCTCAACCTCAATAGTAAATTTGATCTTTGGGTGCTGATTATTGAAAGTTGATAGTATTTGGTCCTTATGGCTTAGTTTAATGACTGCCAAAATGTCATCAACGTACTTGGTTATATATTTAATATGTACATTTTCACTTCTTAATTCTGCTAATGCAACGTTAAGAAGGCTGTCGAGTACTATATCCGCGATTGTGGGAGATAACGGGTTGCCCATTGGCATTCCAAATATTTGATGAACCAGTTTGTCATCGTACATAAAATAATTATTTTCTATAAGGCAAAAATTGAGAATTTTTAGAAATTTTGAACTAGGAATCCTCGTAAAATCTTTTATTATGTTCCATTGCTTCATAATGTTGCGTATTGCTAGATTAACCGGTATGTTTGTGAACAAGGAAATGACATCAAATGAGACCAAAACTTCATCATCCTCAAGTTCCACGTTCTTCAATTGTCTTTTCACCTGTAAGGAATTTTTGCAATTGTAATCATCCGAAACTATATTTCTTAAAACTTGTCCTACGTATTTTGATAGATGATAACACGGAACTTGTACTGACGATACAATTGGTCGTAATGGGGTTCCGATTTTATGGATTTTGGGTAACCCATATATTCTGGGGGCTGTAGCAGCTGAGCAATATAGGTTACGTTTCTGCCAATTATCAATGAAGTTGTTTTTATGTAAGTCTTTTACAATGTTATTGTTCTCCCTTTGTAGTTTAGATGTTGGATCTGTTCTTAGTGTACGGTAAGTGTTTTTATCTTCAAGTAGTCTTCCCATTTTATCATTGTATTCCTTTTTATACATCATAACCGTTTTGTTGCCTTTGTCAGCTTGCAGAATTAAAATATCGTCATGTTTTTTTAAAAATTTCCTTGTCTTTTCAAATATTGTTAGTATAAATTTCTCATTTGGCGAATTTTTTAGTTTTCGTTTAAAATTTTTTATATTATATGCCAATTTTTGTTTAAATATGTTCATTATGATATTGGTCATTGAAAAAAAAAATCATTATATGCATAATCTGTTCATCAGGGAAATATAGTCGCGATATTGGTTAACAAAGTCCGATATTTTTAATCAGCCTTTATCTCCGAAAAAATGGGGCGTATTTTTTGTGTATCTCCTAAACTAGCAAAGCTAGAAACTCGTAGCTTCATCTAATACCCAGAACAATATCGAACAAATATTTTTTAGATAATCGAATGATTTAGTGGTAAAAATGGGCTGAGAAATTTCAAAAATTCGATTTTTGGATCCATTTTTTGGTGGGTAGTAGTGGGAGGGCGCATACATGTCAACATATTTCTTTTTAATTTAAGGGTCCCAAACAAGAATCTGAAGTCCAAATAAAAATATATCCACAAACAAAAAGTCGGTAGTTGAAGGTTTAAATATTTTGTGTAGTACGGATAAAACAAAAACTTTGTTTAAGAAAAGTCGATTTTCCAAAAAATATGCATTTTAAAAGAGAAGATGATAGGATGAAACAAAAAAAATATGATTGAACTAAATATGTACTATATTAAATATACGTTTGTACTAAAAACTTTTAAAAATAATATACTTGTTCTAAGAAATATATAAAAAATATGTGTGTACTAAAAACTATAAAAATGATATGCTAGTACTAAAAACTATATAAAAACTACGTTTGTACCATAATCTCTAAAATCAAATTCTTTTTGCTAAAGAAAATAATTTTGAACTAAAAACATAATACCTACATTAATTTTTTGTACTAAAAACGTCTAGAAAAAAACAGTTTTAAGCAAAACAAAATCATTGGGTAGTTAAATCTTTGTAAAAATACGTTTGTGGAAACAAATATTTAGTACTAAAAACTATAATAAAAGCGTATATACTAAAAACTACATATAATCTACAGTTGTACTAAATAAATATTTTTAAAAAAATTTTAAAACAAAAACTACTGACAAAATTATTTAAAAATACGTAGTTTTAATAAATTTTCATAGTTCTTGGTAAAAAAAAAACAATTTTAGCACAAAAAATATTTTTAATTTCTTTAATCATTAATATTTTCCCAGAACTAAGGGTTTGTCTTAAGTCAATTAATTTTAATTAAATTCCCGTTCTTTAAAAATTTTCTTCCACTCAAATTATGCTTTTCTTATAACAATTTCATACTTACTTTGTGGTTGCTATATGCCAACTTTGTTGTTTACTACCATCATAACCATAACTTAATTTTGAATCACCAACTCCACTATTTTCATTGAATATACATTTACTGGAACACCATCCCACTTGCATCACTCCTTTGCTGTGTAATTGTAGCTATAAATAAACGAACAAAAATTGTTTAAAAGTGAAAGTATTTTTGGTTTTTTTTTTTTGTTTACATTCCATTCTATTCTAATAACAAAATGAATCGACGATATGCCTTAGCACATTTTGCAAAAAGGTCAATGATATCGTCACGGTTGTTTATACACTATTTCCAATTGGAATTAAGAAAATTAAAATGAGTTTAAAAAATTGTTATGAATTTAAAAACTTAATTTAATTTTTTGGAAAAATTGAAAATTTAGTTTCAAAAGTATTTTTTGTTAAAAATACTTTTTGTACTAAAATTTTGTTTTACTTTGATTTGTACTAAAAACTATATTTTGTGCTAAAACTGTGTTTTACACATAATATTTTTTTTAATTTTTTTTTTTGTATAAAAAAAATTATGTTTTGCAATAAAACTTATGTTTTTTACTAAAAAAAAGTTGCTGTACTAAAATCTATATAGTTGTATAATAAGGTTTTGTGCTTAAAAAAAGTTCCTTTTGCACAAAAAAGTTTTGCTCAACAAATAATTTGCCATACTTAAACATACATTTTGTACTAAAAATTATTTTTTTTACACGTAAATGATTTTGTACAAAAAAAATACAGATTGTACTTAAACATAGATGAAGAACTAAAAAAATAGTTTGCACAAAAAACTGTAATTTCTGCTAAAACTATGTTTTGGATTACTTATTTTTATGAAAACTATGTTCTGTACAAAAAATTAAGTTCTGTACTAAAAAATGTGATGTACTCATATTTACAAAGCTTTTTTCACTGGGTGTTGTGCTAATAAAAGTACATGTTAAACAAAAAGTTTTTTTCTAAAAATACCATCCCGATGAATAAAGTTTTTATATACTCATATACAACTTGATATCACTAGATATGATTATATGTGTGGAAATAATTTACGACATATGTTCATATCTTAGTTTATGAAAATTTTTTAATATGGCATAATATATCAACATATATCATTGTATCGTATTTTATATATTAGCATATATATGATCATATATTCTACCATATATGATCATATGTAATTGAATCCCCCCTTGGCGGCCGAGTCAAACCGCAGAAGCTAGGAACTTGAAATTTGATATGTGGGTTCCTTATCAGGAGTAGACATTTTTATAGGCCGGATTTTTGAAAATTCCTACGGGAGGGGCAGTAAGGGAAAAAGTCTGCTTCTTGCCGGCCAGGCCAAACCGATGATGCTATAAACTTAAAATTTGGTCCCTAAGTTCCTAAACAGCAGTAGAGGAGTGAAAAGGGGAGGGGCAAAAAGGGGAAAGTTTTCCACTTGGCGGCCTGGCCACTCTGTTAAAGCGAGGAACTTGAAGTTTGGTATGTGTATCACGAGAAGACATCTGTAATGTCAGGAGGGGCATTGCCAGAAATCCTGAAGAAGACCCTTGGATGTCTGGCCAAGCCATTGATACAAGGAACGTGAAATTTGGTACATGGGTTTCTAATCAGAAGTAGTATTTTGGAAATTTAATCGGGAAGTTGCATAAAGGGTAAAAGTCTCCCCATTGGCGGCCAGCAAAATCATTTTGGTCAGAAACTTTAAAATTAAAATATATGTTTTTTTGAATATCAACTAGCTCACTTACACAATACTTTTTGGATTTCCGGCCAGAAACGTGGTAAAATAAAATTTAACGAAGGGAAAACTCCCCCCTTGTCGTCCAGGTCAAACCAATAAAGACACGAACTCATGATTTGGTATGTGGGTTCCATATCACGAGAAGTAGGGTTAAAAGGTTGAAAAAGATGAAACTAGGAACTTCAAATTTGGTATGTAAAATTTGGCAGACATCTGTATTGACGGGAAAAGGGGCAAAAGTCTAACTTTTTTCCTAATTAGGTGTAGACATCTGTGTAGAGCGGAGTTTTTAAAATTCGTTATTTGGGTACTTAACACAAGTAAACATCTGTATAGAGCGTATATTTGGAAATTTTTAAGTAGAGGGGCAAAAATGATAAAAGTCTCGCCCTTGGCGGCCTGCCCAAAACCCCTTTGTCCAGAAATTTTGAATTTAAAAATATGTATTATCAAATTATATTTGATCATATCTGATAGACAAATTTTTTGGATTAAACTATAAGAGATTAGATCCCATGAGATACCATGAGATCAGCTTATGGATGCCATTTTTCGGATCTGATGAGATGTGATGTATAGTTATGTGTGGTACTATATATAATCATATATCGGAACTTTGTCATCGGGATGCCATACTGAAACTTACATTTTGTATTAAAAAATATTTTGTACTAGAAAATGATTTTGTACAAAAAATTACAGTTTGTACTAAAATCTAGATGATGAACTAAAAATAGTTTGGTTCGAAAAACTATATTATGTGCTAAAACTATTGCATTACTTATTTTTATAAAAACTAAAAAATTATGTTTCGTACTAAAAATGTTGATGTACTAAAATCAATGGTTTTTTAAACTATGGTTTGTGCTAAAAATAAGTACATTTTGCATAAAAAATGTTTGTTCTAAAACTAACATGACATACTGAAACTTTCATTTTGTACTAAAAAAATTGTTTGTACTTTAAAATGATTTTCTACAAAAAAAACTACAGTTTGTTCTAAAACAGATGTATATGTATATAGATAAAAAAACTAAAAACAATATTTTGTACAAAAAAATATATTTTACTCTAAAACTATGTTCTGCATTACTTATGTATATTTATAAAAACTATGTTTTGTACTTAAAAATTATGTTATGTACTAAAAACAATTTGATGTACTAAAATCTACACAGCTATTAAAACTAGGTTTTGTGCTAAAAAAAATAGTTTTTTGCACAAAAAAGCGTTGTTCTAAAAATAATATATCATACTGAAACTTACATTTTGTACTAAAAAAAATATTTTGTAATGCAAAATAATTTGTACTGAAAAATACAGTTTGTACTAAAAGCTAGATGATGAACTAAAAACAATGTTTTGTAACAAAAAAAAAAAAAACTATTGCGGGAAAACTTGGTTTTGTACTTAAATTACTATTTAAAAATTACATTTTGTACTAACTTCTCCAAATAATCTAATAAATAGTTCTAAGAATTTTTTTTATTACTAACGACTACATTTCAAAAATTGTTTACAAAAATACATGTTTTGTACTAAGTACTGCAGTACTTTTAGTACTAAAATCTACTTTTACTGAAAACTAAATTTTGTTCAATAAATTCTGTATTAAAAATGGAAACACTATCGAATACCGTTGTGTGCCGTCGTCTTTTGTTTCCACATATAAAATGTTATATTACCTCATACATCCACCTTCCCCCATAGACACAGACATTTGCTTTGATAGTATTGAAACTACCCTGCGACCTGACCGATAGTCTATCGTTGGCTATGCGCACCGTAGAGGAAAAATCAATATCAAATATGACCAATTCTGGTCCCAGCCTTGACCGCATTTCTAATTGTTGCTTCAAAGCATCATCTGAACATTTGGCTTCAATATCCTCTAACTTTGCATTCAGCCAGGATTTAACCAATACCATTTGTCTGCAAAATGACAAAGGAGGACTATATTTAGAAAAATTATCATGGACTGTAAAAAAAAAAAACACCAAACACACACACTACCCCATCTAACCCACTTACTCCGGCAAACACATATCCTCTGTACGCATTGATGGTTTACTATTGACTGCTCCTCCTCCTCCTGCTCCTGCTCCCTTGCTGCTACTTATGGTGGCCACATCTGTTTCATCAGCATCTTGTCCAACATCCGTTTCCTTTTTATTGGCATCTTCTTGTTGCTTTTGTTGTTCCGTTAGTTTTTCAAATATATCTTCTTCAAATATTTTAACAAATAATTTAGCAATAGACATTCTTTGTCTCGCTCTCTATACACCGTCGTCTTGTGTACGTCCCACTATTCGAAAAATCAATTTAATGCCGCAATTTTATTTGGTTTTCTTTTGAACGTTCATTGATTTTGTGAGTTAAACTGTTGCAATTTTTATTTATTAATTTATTTTTAATTTATCACTTGAATTTTTTATTCCAAAATTTAAGTTGCTACACAATTTACAATTTTTTTTCTCTTAATTTTTGTTGTTGTCTAATGTTATTTTTTCTTCTTACTTTTGACAAATGCAAAATATAAATAAAATAAATAAAAAAATAGGGTGACCATATTTTTCTGACATGAAATCAGTACAAAAATTGTTAAAAAATATAAATTTTGGAATGAATTCTTCAAAACATAGAATTTACGTTTCCAATATAAAAATTTAGATAAATATGAAATTTGGCTACAAAAGTAGGAACAAATCTAGTTTACGGGCATAGCTCAAAAAAAAACCCCGAAATATGGCGGCACATATTTTCCGAGGTAGAGGCCTCTAAAGTGTGGATATTTATTTTAATGGATTTTTTTAACTTTGGCTTGCGTTATCGTAACGAAACAAAATTGGTGACATTAGGAAGCTTTTTAAAGACCTTTAATTTGGTATAATGAAATATAAAACATATTAACACATTGCAGCCCAACTCATGATTTTCCATTTTTGAGCTGGCACTTTTTTTACATGCATTTAATTTAAAAATTGCAATAATATGGCTCTCAATTGTGAACAAAAATTCAAGCTTTAATTTAAGGTATCATAGTATGCAATATTTTACAAAATACCATATACATATATTAATGTTTACATTTTTTTTATACGGCATTCACACTAGAGAGCAAAACACGTGTTTTGCCCAAAACACGTGTTAAGTTCAATATTGGAAAATCCAAATGGGTTAAAAAGCGAAACAGTAACAAATCTTATTTGTCTTCTCAGGATTTTATACTTGCTGGTGTTTTAAATTGAGAGAACCCTTTCAAAAAATCTTTATTTCTCTGAATTTTTAGATTGAAAAATATTCGAAAATCTTGAATTATATGAGCTCAAAAATCCGGTTTTGCCAATAACTCAAAACCCGCCCTTTTTCAAAAACCGGTTTATGAAAAACGGAAAAAATATAAAAAAGATTTATTAAATAATTCGGAAACAGTGTTTCTTTTCGTTTTCTTATTCCCCAGAATTTGCTATACTTAAAAAAATAGTTAACACTTTGATTTTACTAAAACTCTTTTAACAAAGTAATTAAAAGTTTAGAGCTGAGTCTTTTAAAATTTCGCTTACTGCATATAAACCTTGGTCCGTGCCATGGTTTCTGACAACATTCCATGAAATAAGGTTTTTTTAATACAATCTTTTCTTCTAGTTCTTTCAGTGTACAATTATTGTGAATGATTTTCTCACACATCCTCTTTGACATTCTCATTCATTGTTGACGTTACAAATTGTTTTTGTTGTTTTTCTACTTGATATTTTTGTGCACTGTTGGAATTTCTTTAATAGTGCAAATAAAAAAACACATTTTTATTTATAATTTAACAATTTAAAGCAATAACTACGTTCCAAAAAGATGTCTAACGATTGGGATGAAGTTAAACGTTTAGCGGCCGATTTTCAAAAGGCCCAATTAACATCAACCTTACAAAAGTGAGTATGGTCAACAAGGGGAGACATCTTTCAAGTGGAAGATTACGAATTACGATTGACTATTTCTAGATTATCGGAACGTAATTGTATAGAAATTGTTACTTTGTTATTGGAAAAAAAGTTATTGGAGGTAATATTTACCAATGATGGTAAAGAATATATAACACCCGACCATTTGGAGCGAGAGGTACAAGATGAGTTGTATGTTAATGGTGGTCGGGTTAATTTGGTGGAAGTTAGTAAGACTTTAAATATCGATTTAACCAGGGTAAGTGGGTGATAATGATGAAATTCGAAAATTATGTGTTTTAATACTTTAATCGTTGACTAGATTGAAGACGTGGCTAATAAGATTGCCTCTGAGAATACCAGTATTCATTTTATTTTGGGTCAACTTATCGATGAAGATTACATTACCTATATAGCCCAGGAAATCAATGAGAAGTTGGCTCAGAGAGGAGAAATATCTGTTAACGATTTGACTGAACAATTTGATTTGCCCTCAGACTTTCTGCAAACAGATGTTTTAGAAAACATCTGGGGAAAATCATAAAAGGACGACAGGATTCTTCTAATCCAAAAATATTCTTTACCCAGGCATATTTGCAAAGATGTAAAGCAAAAATACGTGGTGGCTTGGCAGCTCTAACCAGACCCACTAATGTTTCAGTCATATTACAACAGACCAATACACAACAGAAGATCTTCCATACTTTAGTTGATGAAATTAATCCCGCTGGACATGTTACCTCTAAACTGGCTAATGCTCAATATGTGCCACATATCTATGCTAAAATGCAATCAGATTGGGTTAGTAATTTCTATCGTCAAAATGGTTTCCTAGAATATGAAGCTATTAATAAATTGGGCATAACAAATGCCAAACAATTTATTAGCAAACAATTTCCCGACGAGGAATTAATGTTTCTCAAGCGATGTGCTGTTAGTGCTAAACTGGTGGAGTTAACCGTAATGCCAGCTTTGACAGCTGCCAAACAATTAATCGATCTATCTTCGCTTTTGCCCTCCAATATGTCTTCCACAGATCGTGAAGAACTATTTGAAGCCATAATGTCTCAAAATCAAGCATCCTTTGCCAATTTTGTGCTTATCGGTTCAACAGGATCCTCTTTTGTCTTTACACCACAATATCTAGAAGAGTTAACTGAACCCTGTCGTGAATTGGCCTGTGCTAAAGCTAAGGCATCGGTCGATAGTGGTACATATCAACAATATATGGCCATTAAGCAAATTTCTTCAAAATCTTCTCAGCGCAAAGACTTTGGTGACGATGATGTAATCGACAAGCGTGATGAACGTCGTAAGAAGGCTGCATCGGGTAAAGCTGGTGGTGGTGCGCAGGGTCGTGAAACTAAAACAAAATCAACGAAAAAACATCAACGTGGTGGCAAAAAGGGTGGTAAAAATGATTTCGATAGTGATGATGATGACAATGTTGGAAGCCAAACAGCAGCAGGCAAAAAACAATTGGAATTAATTACAATAGGGGATATTGTAAAAGCTTTGAATAAGGAGACATCTGCTTTGGGTATAGATGAATTAAATGAAGATATTGCTGCAATGTGTCTTGAGTAAGTACAAGCTTTAATTGGAGTTACATATAAAAGCTTTTAGTTGGAGTTGTAAAATGTATTTAATTTGAGTGTAAAAAGCTTTTAATTAAACTTTAAAAATAATTTGATTTTAAAAAGCTTTTAATTAAACTTAAAAAAAATGTGTTTTAAAAGCTTTTAATTGAATTTAATTGCGCTATGTTGGAGAGTTTTAATTTAACTTTAAAAAATACTGAGGATAAAGCTTTTACTTGGATTATAAAAAAGCTAATGTTAAAGCTTTTAATTGAACCATAAGTTATCTTTATAGTTCAATTGAAAGCTTTGAAGTAGACCAAAAAAAAAAAAACTGCAACTAAAAATTTTTATAGGGCTATGAATTACTTAAATGGAAGCTTTTAATTTTACCATATAAAGTAATAACTTAAAATCTTTTAATTTTACCATATATATATATTAACGTTTGAAGCATTTAATTGAACTTTAAAAAGCTTTTAATAAAACTTAAAAAAATTGATTTGACTTTAAAAACATTTTAATTAAACTTAAAAACAACTTCGTTTAAAAGCTTTTAATTAAATTATTATGGTAGAGGGTTTTAATTTAACTATAAAAATCACTGAGGTGAAACCTTTTAATGGGATTATAAAAACGCAATGGCAAAAGCTTTTTATTGCGATATTAATTTCACTACGATGAAAGCTTTAAGATAGATATGCAATTCAGGATTTTGATGGTGGTTATAAATATCTTAAATTATAGCTTTGAATTTGACCATATAAAGTCATACCGTAAAAGCTTTAAATTGTTCTATAAAAATATTAACGTTTCAAGCATTTAATTAGACTATCGAAATATTTACGATTAAGGCTTTAATTAAGACTATAACCAAAAAATTCCATTAAAGCTTTTAATTGTACTGTAACTATAGCTATAATTGAAAATGTTAACTAGACTATGTCAACAAATACAATTAATTTGTTTTTATTTATTAATAAAACTACTATAAAAAGCTTTCAATTAAATTAAAGTTTTAAAAAAGTATTTATTATTTACGATTAAATCTTAGATTAGATTTTAACAAGAACTGCGATTAAAACCGTTAATTGGTTATTTGAATAATAACTACAATAAAGGCTTTAAATTTGACTCCATAATGATAAAGATGTATAGTTTTTTATTATGGACAACATAAAGATGTACGAGTTAAGATTTAAACACGATTACAAGAACTAGCTTTAAATCTATACCTTCTAATATATCCAGAGCTTTGATTAAAGCTCTTAATTGTAATTACGATATTAAAACATGCAAACGTATAAAAAGATGATTATTTCGTTTTATTGGATGATTTGTAATACTAAAAATTTAACAATAGGAATTAAATCGATTAAAGCTTTTAATTTCATTATAACAAGAAATAAATTTAAAGCTTTTCATTAGAAACATGAACAATTAAAGGTTTTTTATTCAAATACAGCTTTAAATTGGGCTATATAAAGATATACGATGAAAGTTTTTGGTTTGATTTTTACACGATATATGAAAGCTTCAAATTGGAAATAATTGTGAATTAATCTTTTAGTTGGAATATTGCTTTAAGCTTGTCTATAGAAAGAAACACTACTAAAGCTTTAAATTTTAATAAAGCTTTAAATTTAAATACAGCTTTAAATTTAAATAAAGCTTTAAATTGGAATAATTTACAATTAAAGCATTTTTACAATTAAAGCGTTTTTAGAATTAAAGCTAAAAATAACTAACAAAAATCTTTTTTTGAATTATAAAAAAACCTACGTTGAAAGCTTTTAAATCCGCTGAAATAAAATGAAATAAAATTATTTATTTATTAAAAACTCCTAAGTACACTTTTCATTGTTTTTAATCATATAACTACAGATTTTAATTTGACTATAATAAGAACAACGATGACTACGATGAAAAGCTTTAATATAAAATGCAAGCTTATTATTATTTATTAAAAACTTAAATTTACACTTTTAATTGTTTTTTATAAGAATAGAAAAAGATTAAGCTTTTGATTGTGCCTGTGCTTTAAAAAGAAATACAATTAAAGCTTATTTTAATTGAAACTTTATTGGAGAAAAAATTATCTTAAGACCTATTAAATCTCAATAATTTTCTCCTCTGTAGCCAATGTAAATCAACTTGCTTTAACAAAAGCCCAGGAACTTTACGAAATTACTTTGCAAAAAAGTGCAGCCGGCAGTGGACAAACTCATGCTGTAGTTCAGGAGAAAATCAATACACTATTGGTCGATTTACGTTTATATGAAAAGGGTTTAAAGGTAATACAAGATACAAGATACAGATATTTTTTATCATAGATCATACAGATTACTATATTTGCCATATTTTTGTTTTCACAGCTTTTCCCTGGCAATGTTCAATCTGATTTAATAAAATATTTAGTAAAATCTTTGGGTAATGATATCTGTAATGACTTAATTATTTACATAGCCAATGAATGTCAAATTGAATTGAAAATTTCAATTTAAATGTTGATCAACGTAATAAATTGGCTCAGGAATGTGGTGAGTAGAAAAACTTTTAAAAAAGAAAAGAACTTTAAAATGTTTAATATTTCTTCTGTTTCCTCTGTTTAGGTGGTGATTATAAATTACCTTTGCTAGAGCTTAATAAGGCTTTAACAAAACTATAGATGATTTCGTTTTAGCCACCGAATCAGTGTTAAAATCATGCAGCATGATTGTTAAAAAAGTCGATAAGAAAAAAGAACGTCCCTTGATAATACAACATCGTGAAAAGTTATTGGAACAATTGCAGCAATGTTCAGAGCCAGCCTTGATATTGCATTTAAGTGCTTTAATACTATTTACCACTATAAACTGGTTGCATTTTACATGCCAGCGGTAAATTTGTATCGCAAATTTTACAATTTATTAATTCTTCTATGACAGATGAACAAAATCAACTATTAGCCCAATATCATGGTATGTAGGGATTCCCGAAGATGATATTAACTGTTAACATTTTCTATTATATTTTTCCTCTTTTAGATTTGGTCATCAGTGTTTTGCGTTTGTCTGCTGAATCAGAAGAATTTTCTGCAGCCAATACCCAATTACAAGAACTGGAACCTAAGATAAAACAATTGGCTGCTACTTTTGAGAAACCGGGGTGTTTCCAAAAGTGATTAGTAAAGATTGCATTTTTGATATTATTATAAAGTTTAAGCCATTTTAAAGGTGTAAATTTATATTCCATTTTTTTTGTTTTTGTTTGAATTTTTTTTTTTTTTTTTGTTTGGTATTTTTTTTTTAAGATTAAAATTGTGTTTATTGTCTATATAATAATCGATGTAATGGTTATATTCTTAAAATGTTTCCTTTAATAAAAATAATTTTAAAGCCTTGTTAATAGAAGCCATATTTTAAACAACATTTTGAAACGAGTTTACGTTGAAAGCTTTCTTTCGGGATATATGTTCATATAAGGAAGTATGATTAAAGCTTAAATTCTACTATAGAAAAAACAATGATTACATTTTTTGATAAGATTGCAAATAACATTACGATTAAAGCTTTTAATGGTATTATAAAAAGCATAACGATTAAGCTTTTATTGGGTTTATAACAAGCTTTTAACAGGATTGATTATAAATTACTGTTGTAGCTTTAAATTTCACTATAAAAAGAACTGCGGTAAAAGCTTTTATTAAGCCCATTTAAGCAACTACGACTAAAGCTTTTAAGTCGTCTCTGAAAATAGCTATCACAGAAGCTTTAAATGGGACTCTAACATTTAACAAAGCTTACAGTCAATTGTAAAACGAGGCTCAGTACCCTTACATATCTAGAACTAATGAAAATCTAAAAGAAATTCTGTAAATTTTCTAGTGGGTGTTTTTTTCGGTCAAAAGTGGAAACATTATCCCATTTTCCATCAACTTATTTCTATCAAGTGGAATTGTTTTTTTTTTTCAATATAAAAGCTTTGAAATCTTGTGGTCATATAAGATCAATAAAAGCTTTTGACATAAGTACAAAAGAAAATATAATTAAAGCTTTTTAGTGCAGTTTTTGGATTTAAAATAGACCGAACCAAAGAAATCATAAAATTTTAGTTTGTAAAAAAATTACAATAAAAGCTTTTAATTACAGCATAAGTTTAAGTTGTTTTAAAAAAGAACTACGATTAAAGCTTTTAAATTTACTACATAATTGAACTGCGGTAAAAGCTTTGCTACTACTGTTAAAGCTTTTAATAAAACTTTAATATCCACTATCTCAACATTTAATTCAAGTGTTAAAATGACTATTTTAAGATGTTTATTATTAAACTTTGTAAAAGTTTTTTTTTTATTAAAAATCTCATATTTAATAATTTTTAAATACATTTATTAGTTTTTTGTTATTAAATAGAACAAAGTTAATAGAAAACTTAATTTTTTCTTAATATATACAAAGTTTTCAAAACAATAATAATAATTTTCTAATAATGATTAGATTTTTGAGACTGTTGTTTATTAAAAAAATGCACAAAAAGTTGATTATTTTTTTAAACGTTAATTTTTACCAAAATACTACTAATTGCTATGGAGTCTTTGTAAGATTTGTTTAGCCTTATCACTGGTTTGGCTGAAAAATACAGAAAACAGATTTGAGAAAACAGATAAGAGAAAATTATTTTTTAAAAAAACTTACATAAATAGAGGATTATTAGCATCACAAGATTCTAAAGTCTGTTTAATATATAAAATGAAAAGTTGCAGATTTTTTAAGCATTCTGAATCTGGTAGTAACCAGGCAGTTGGTAAAGTATTGACAATAATATAAGCTTTGCTTATAGAATCATTGGGAGTACAAACCTAAAAGGAACATACCAAAAAAAATGATTTCGAATATATTTATAATTGTTTAAATGTTATTAATAAGCTTCTGTTTACCCTCATAGCTAATAATAAATAACGATTTAATAAAGATCCTATGGCCATTGCCCTTAAAGGTGTATCGGCTATAATGCCCTGCCAAGATAAAAAGTTGCGAAATAGTTTTAAGCCGCTACAAAATTGACGTTGAAAGAAGGAAGTTTTATTTTCTTGCACTCTGAAAAATATTGAAAATTATTTAATTAGCGTTCATTATTTTTTATTTTTGCAAATTTTATACTTACTGTTTTGGAAATATCGGTATAAATACATCATTTTCTAATGCTAATCTCATTTTTTCCACTATAGCATTAAATAATTGTTGCAAAGTTTTTGTTTGTTCTTTTAAGGGAAAATCTCTACCTAAACGATTTATAAAACCTATTAAACGCAAAGTTTGTGTTGTAGATAAAGGATCCCAACAATGTGTTACAATATCTGCAAAGAAATGTATATTGAAATTGAGAATATGTTTTTAAGATTGTTTTAAAGTTTATTAATTTTACCTATAACTTTGGGTAGTATTATTTTTTCTAATAATGTGGGCACTAAATTAACATCCGGATCATGTTTGAGCGTTTCTTCAGACTCTTCTTCACTCCAGGCGTATAACATAGCGGCTGAATACCAGTTTAATTTTTCTATATCTTTATAGTCAGCTAATAACGGCGACCAAGTTAACATTTCTAGACGAATTAATGGACCAAGTATCTGAAATTGAAAAATATACTATTGTATTGATTATTCTTATTGCTTAGATATAAACTTTTGATCACGAGGACTTTAATAAATTTTCTTTTAGGTTAATTTTTTTTTACAAATTTTGTTTAAGAGAGTTAACCTCTCCTTAGATTTGTTTTAAGTGATTTTTTTATATTTCACATAATTCGATAATTTGAACTTTTTCTATAAACTTTTTCCTAAATACTGGGGGGAAAATTCGTTTTTGGAATTATTTCGTTCAATTTTAACTATACACTGAGAGCATTATTTATATGATATCAATGAATTTTCGCATTAGCTCTACCCAATGTCACAGGAATTGGTCCATTGAAAATTTTCATTAAATTAATGCAACTTTTTCTAAAAATTTATAAAAATTTTGATTTTATTTATTAAAAATTTCATCCGCCTACCCGATGAAAACAATTCCGATATGGGTATATATAAATATATATAGTCATATTTATAGTTCATATCACATTATATATTAGTTGATACGAAAAATGGCATACCTAAACTTATCTCATGTGATCCCATGGGATCTCATATATGATATAATTTGATACGAAACAGGATCTATCTAATTTGTTTAATTTATATATAATTTGATACATTTTGATATAACTTCTTAAAATCCTTTAAAATTGTCTGGAAATCCGCACTAGTATTTTGTTTCACATTTCAAATAATAATGAAAATTTAAACATAAATCAAAGGATTTTGAAATTAGATGTGATTTTAATTTAACTGTCATATACAATTATATGTAAAAGTAGTCGTTTTTTCTAGCATATATGTATATATTTCATTATAAGAGAAGGCAAATTAATTGTTGTTGTTGTGTGTTTTTTTTTTTTACTTTTTTACGATTTGAAAATAAATACACAGACATCAAAAAAAAAAAATCATAATGCTTACAGAAGACCGAAAAATAAAAATCTTTTATAACGATTATAGAAGACCAAAAATAATAAAAGTATTTTGTAGTGGCTATAAAAGACCAAAAAAATAAAAATCTTTGGTAATGGTTATGGAAGACCCAAAAAATATTAATATTTCATAACGGTTATCAAAGGCCAAAAAAATAATAATCTTTTATAACGTTTATGGCAGGACTACACTTTTTTGGGTGATTTATAATTGTTATTACAGGACAGATTTTTTTTAGTTATTTTTTCTATAACCTATTGCATATTTAAAAAATAACAGTTATTTCGGGTCCCTGATAAATATTATTTAATCTATTTACGTTGAACTTTGTTTTAAGTGTAGTTTTTTTTACAATATGTATCCTTTCTGTGTTTTCTGATAATTATACATAAAAGTGATCGATTTTTTTTTGTTAATTACTACCATATATGTTTATATATAATTATATATAAAAGCGATAGAATTTGTTTGATTTTATTGTATCATATACACATATATATTATTATACATTAAAGTGTAGAGCTATATTAGAAATTTTGAGTAAAAATAAGTATGAGATAAGTATGAGTAAATTATCGTTACATATGGCTACATATATAATCATATGAAGTTATATATGACTATATATAAACCGGGTAATAAAAAAATTTAATTGAAATTAGTTTCATAAAAATTATTAATTTTTTTCATAAAGTTTAAGAAATTTTTCATTCTCTGTGTGAAGAAAACCTATTAGTTTAGTGAAAAATTTTACTAAAACTCGTCCAAGAAAATTTGTTCTGTCCTCACACCTATTTATTTGTTAGTCGCATTGCAAACTGGACGGAAGGTTAAAACAGGTCTAAAGACTTTCAAGTTTTCTTGTTATTAAAAAATGTGCAGTTTTTTCCATAGGGTTTTGGTCCGTTCAATGGAATCATGCGTTGAGGAAAGTATACCGAGTTTATGTCAGCGCACCAATAGCGGGATACAAACATCACAATCTTATAAGAAACTGGGGGGTTATTACGTAATTCGATTCGAAAAGTAAAACCTTTCGAAACGAATTTCCGTTTCAAAAGTAAAATTGTATTATCTAATTCGTTCGAATGTTTCACAGAGTTGTATTTGTGTAAAAAAGGGTAAATACAAGTGATGCCAAATTTTTATCGGTTAATACATAACTTGGCAGCATGTCTTATAATGTCAAAGTTGTCAGCATTGTGCTTAAATGTCAAAATTTGAAAACAAATATTTAAAGAAAACTTTATTAAAGAAAATATTTATTTAAAAAGTCGAAGCTTAAATGAATTGTGTTTTATTGTGGACAGAAGATTGTGATGAAAAAAAATGATTCTATTCCGGAAAGAGTTCAAAGGAAACTTATAAGAGATTCGTTAGATATAATGAATCTTAATGAGACAAAGTAAGAAAAATTTAAAATTTTACCTTTAAGATTAAATATATTCCTAACAATATCTTTTTAGTTTCATAAAAAACTTTAGGCTTAGTAAAAATGCTTTTACCTATGTCTTGAGTTGTGTAAAAGATGAATTTAAACCAGCAGAAAGGTCAACTGCGATTTCACCTATATTAAAATTAGCTGCCACACTTAAATTTTTGGCGCAAGGTGGATATCAGCATCAAATTGGCCAAGACCACCTATTAGGATTTTCTCAAGCATCAATTTCTGCGTGTTTGTCTGAGGTTTGCGATGTTATTGAAAGAGTTCTTTGTCCCAAACATATTGTATTTGAAATGACAGAGGATAGGAAGAGAGAAGCTAAGAGATACTTTTTTGAAAAATGTGGAATACATGGAGTAATTGGAGCAGTAGATGGTACGCATATTCAATTAATCAGACCTATAAGGGATGAGCAATTATATTTCAAAGGGAACAAAATTTACTCGGCCCACCTCCAGTCCCTGAAATACTATTTCGGTTTTCCCGGCATTTTACCTTTATGTGGTGTTTATAATCTGGCCACACCTATAAACATATGTAAATTTGAATAATACCAATCTATAAACCGACAATTGATAAATTGAAAATGTACTTTTTTAAATTTCGTAATATCATGAGTCGGAGGGCCAGCTGCATCCAAATCCAAAGACATTGTATAACAATACTTACATTTTAAATTTTTTTTCTTTTTTCGACAACAAATTAGCTCTCGAATAAAATACGAATGTTTTAACGTTTGTGAAGTTCGCTTTCGTATTACATAGTTGCATTTACGAAAGGGTAATTTTTGTTTTCGAAAGGGTGATAAAAAACGGCCGGTTCGAAAAAAAGTTTCCGTGCGTTCGTAAATACATTTTCGAAAATCGTACTACAAAATACAATTCATACGAATTTACACATTTTTTCTTTCGAATCGAATTACATAATAACCCCCCTGAAGTAAATTTTATGAAAAGGTATGTTTTTGCGTCTGACATTGACATTTATATTTTAAATTTCTAGCGTATTGCGTTAACTGAGTTTCTTAGTATATAATTTAAATGCAAAAATGTTGACATTTTTAAAATTTTGCGAAACGAGAATATTTTTTTTTATAAAAAAACATTATTTCAGAACATAGGCATCTAGAGCGAGTATTTACGACGGACTAAAAATTGATAAAGTGCAAAAATATTAAGTTTTTTTCATTCCTAGCGAGTACTGCGGCGGTTTTTAAGGAATTTAAATATAAAAAATTGTTACAACCTTAGTGGGTTTCGAACCTAGGTCTGTAAAATTAAAACATTTTTGTACCCAACAATTCTACCAATTGAACTACTGAAGCATTCTTTATTAATTAACCACTTTCAAGAATTTGTTGATGGTTCCATTTTTTTTTTATTATTCCTCTATAGTATAGTGGTAAGAATCTCCAAATGTGGGAAATTATTTAGTTTGATTTGTTAATCAATTCTTATTTTAGTATTTCCTCATTTTGTAGATAATTTAGTTAGTTTTTTTTTTAAATTCCTCGATAGTATAGTGGCAAGTATTTCAACATTTTGTAGATGATTTAGTTAATTTTCTTAATTCCTCGATAGTATAGTGGCAAGTATTTCCACATTTTGTAAATTATTTAGTTAAGTTTGTTTTGAATTCCCCGATAGTATAGTGGCAGGTATTTTCACATTTTGTAGTTAATTTAGTTAGTTTTATACATTACCTTAGGCAAACATAAACTAACAAATGCATCTCTATAAGAGGGCATATCAGTTTTACGCCAAGCATAAAATTTAGTTAAAACAATTTCGATTTTACTAAATTCATCGGTAACATCATCCATTACTTCCAAACTTTCCATAGTAAGTTGCTCTGTAATAAAAATTAAAAAAAAAAATGTATATAAAATTATAATAATGAAATTAAACTCGAAGTAATACAAACCCAATTCAGTTTGAAATAATTCCTGATAACGATCTGAAGTTTCTTCATCTGAAGACATGCCATCAAAATGTGAACTTAACATATCTTTACGTTCACGTTCACAACGACGTCTAGTACGACGGCCCTCTCGTTCAGCAGCACGACGTACTTGCTCATCATATTCGGAACCACGGCGTGAAGAAGAGGGTTCTATAAAAGACAAAGAAAAGTGTTAAGAAGAAATTTATTTAGCATAGAAGTAAATAAAACTTACTTGCTGCTTCGGCCATTTCCTTAGCTTGATCTCTGACATCTTGTCTTCTGCGATCAATTAAAAAATGTTGATGTTTGCCAAAAAACTGTAAACAACGCTTTTCCAAATCCAGTATTGCAGGAGACTTTAAACCAATAATAAATATATAAAATTAAGATACTGATTACTTATATTATTGTTTTTACCTACCTTTTCATTAAGACAATCTATTAAATCGGTAACATAACATTTAATTTCCTGATAAAATCTATATTTTGCTGCCGCTGTAGGAGCCTTTTGTTTACAATCCAATTCTTCTAATTTCATGGCTTGCATTTCTCTGCCTACTCTTTCGATGTCATCTAAATGATTGGTATTTAGCTCCTTTATCTTACTCAAATGTTCCTTAATAGCATCTCGTATTTCTTGAGGGGATCTTAAAACTGCTGATTTAGTTTTATCCTTTTTAGGTTTATTGACATTTAACATTTGCTGTGGCTTTTCCAAAGTACATTTAGCATAAGCTTGTTCCAGTAGCGAGGAAGTTGACTCTGGTTGTTGCGGTCCCTCCAAAGCATTTTCCATATGGGATTTTATCATAAAACGCGATAAAACCGATTCATGTTGAGCATTAACTAATTGAGCACCTGTAACGCCTTTACGTATTTGTTGATTTTCCCATTCATGAGTTTCACAATCTGTATCTTCTTCAGAATCTAAATGTGTTTAAGAAAAATTATTTAATTAAAGTATTTGTAAAATATGATGTGATCGTTTGTTCAGGGGTTTTCGAATAGTATTTGGTCACTCTATAACAAACCGTGCGTTAAATTTTAATTACATACAATCTTTTTCAACAGCATAGAATTTTTCACGTCTTTCTTCACGTTCTTTTATGCCAGTTATATCATTCATATCCACACGTTCTTCATCATCCGAATTATCACCCTCTATATCTTCTCTGGCTAAACGACTACCCTTTTTAGGTTCCACTTTAGGTTCTTCTATGGTAATGAAATCACCTATGCAATAAGAAAATTAATATAATTTAGTTTCTAATACGCTCAGAGAATTATTTCGGTAAAAAATTGACTGCAATTTCCTTTAAAAAAAATTGCACACTTAAGTTTAAGTTAAAATAACTGAAGTTTTAAATGTTAAAGAATTAAAATTGACTGCAATAATATTATATTATATCTCACAGTGTATATTTTAATTTAGCAATTGCTGGTGAGTGTAGATTAGGGTTATAAGTTTTTTCTTTTCTGCAAAATGTTTATATATCATCACGTGATGGGCAATACTATATAAAATATAAAAATTAATTTTTCGGGTCATCTCCCGCATAATGTGCAATTTCTAAAAATTAAATTTGTTTACGTTTTTACTATTAAAGTGGCATTAGCGGACCGCAATTACTGCACAACATTTTTAAAATACTTTTTACGCAATGTGTTAGCGAAATTACTTTCAAACTTTGGCGAAATATTGAGTTTTAGTTTAATTAAATAAAATGAATTGTTCCGGCCTTGAAAAAGGTTTGTGCGGGAACTTTTTTGAAAACTGCGTAAAAGTAATATTAATTTTCTTAACTACTTAACTGCGAAGTCAAAATAAAAAAAAACCTTCGCCTGTTGCGTCGAAATTAAAATACATATGCAGAGCGGACGTATATATACGTCTTACGCAACAGAACAGAGTTTTAATAAAACGTACATATACGTTAATGTTTTTTAATGGACTTTACGGTTAGGATAGGTAAAATTTGATATTTGCAAAAAAAAAAACTTATAACGCTAGTGTAGAATTATGTTTAGCTTACCTTGCTCTCTAGCCTTTTGTCTTCTCTTGCGAGCTGCATGTATCATTGCTGCATCTGGTATGGAACCACTCTCCAGCATTTGTTTTAAATGATCGGGTTTATTAAACCTATGCTTACTACTACTGCTGCTGCCATTATTTTCTGTATCACTTTGTTGTTCCTCTTCATCTGATATATCATTTCGACCAGCACAAAACGCTGCACGACCATTAAGGATAACAGGTTCAGATTTCTTCACCACGAGCTGTGAACAAAGATTTAAAAACATAAGATTAGTAAAACTTGAAGTGACTCAATTTTAGTTTGGAAATGAGGCTAAAAACAAAAGAACTTAATGGACTTAATATCTAGATGAATAATATAACTGACTTTATTTTTAAACATTAAACAATTACATTTTATCTTTGAGTTCTTTGCTACGATAAGTTGTTTTTAAAAACATTGATCGTCTGTGTAGGGTAGAATTATTAAAAAAAGTTTTTATGTTTTACTTTGGCGTTAGCTGTCAGTGCGCTGCACGCAAATCATGGCATGCGTCGTTTGAATGTGTATGAAAAAATGGGTTTGTTGTTAAAAAGAAGACGAGTTTGTGATCTATGTAGTTAATCTATGCAATAAACATTTTAATAAAAATGTCTTTTCTTGTTTCTAGACAACACCACATAAAAATTTTTTTTTTTTTTAAGTAAAAAACAATTATTATTCGTTGGAAATGTTATTCAGTGAAAATTTTCATTTATTTCTATACAAAAAAATTTGGCACAAATGCTTTGGAAAATAAATCCATTAACAGGGGAGCATTTGGAAAAGCGAACAGACTTGAAAAAAATCCTGTAAAATGAGTTGTATTTTGCTATCGCAAAAATTGGAACACGAACCGCTAATGGAATGGATGCCTCAAAAGAAGCTTATCAAATATTCCTAATACACTTTCAGGGGCATATCAGTTTCCCACTTTACCCCACATTACCGAAATAATTTATATTATTGTAATTTTAAATCGAGTTTCTGGGTCTTCTTTTTAGTTGAGAGCATATCGGGGCTTGCTCAAATTATTACTAGTTTTAAGTGACCGACCAACCAGTTCAGTCAAAAAAGATATTAGAACATTTTTCCTGTTTTCAAAAATTTTAAGAAAGCCGCATTTTGGTGCATTTACATTTGGCTGAAGTTTCTCGGTGGGATATTACTAAATTTCTAAAGAAAATATTGCACATATTTTATAAAATGCTTCAAAAAAACTTTGTGCAGAATCTAAAAATATTCTAAAGTAGCGGAAAGAGTTTTGCTTATATTTTGGCCAATTTCTCTATAGAAAATGTTTCTTAGATTCCAGCATATTTTATAAAGAAAAAGTGGTTTTGATTCTGACATTTTTTTTTATTTTTAATCAGATTCTGGAAAAAAATTAACTCAACTTTTTGCACCGACTTTTTGTACTGACAAATTGTGTATAAAATCAAAATTTTACCAGATTATAACAAACTTTATATAGAAAATTATGCAGATTGTGAGAAATTTTATATCGAAAATGAAGTTCAAGTTTGACAGATTCTGACAAATTGTCTCAAAATTTTTTACCAGATTGTAACAAATTTTATAACGAACATTTTTCCACAGATTCTTAAAATTTTCTTCAAAAAATTTTGCCCGAATACCGACAAAGTTTCTTATGAAAGTGTAGCTTATATTCCAACATATTTTTTAAATAAAATTTTGCAGACTGTAACTATTTTTCTTTACAAAATGTTGCTCAGATTCTTAACAATGTGGCTATAGAAAATGTTCCTATGATTTTAATTAAAGTTGCTAGAGAAAATTCAGAAAATTTCTAAAGTTAAGGCCTCATTAGTTGTTACTTTCTGTTGCCGTTCTGTGTCGTTCTGTTCTGTAGGTAATATTTTGTAATTACTTTTTCTGTGAAAGGAATCAGCTGTTTTAAAAAGTAAAGAAAATCCAAACAAAAACATTCAAATCAGGGATGATAAATGCAATTTTAAAATAGTACCAACCTGCATATAAAATAGTACTTTTTAGGCATTAAAAGTATAAAAAAAAACTTAAATATAAATTAACAAACAAAAAGTGCATGCATAAATTTGGTTTTTCAAATTTTTTTCTTTGTACCCTCCAAAATGAACAATTACAAATGAAACAACAAAAAATATATTAAAAAAAAATATTTTAAGAGGTGAAAACAAATTTTTGAGGTGACAACTTTTTTGGATGTAAAAAAATAATTGTGTGATGAAAAACATTTTTGAGATAACAAAACTATTTTTGAGGTGAAAAAAAATTTTTTTTGTGTAAAAAAAAAAAATTGCGCTGAATTTTAAATATTATTCAACTCTTAGCGTCTGGTGGAAAAATATGACGTTATATTTTATACACCAGACACTACAATGAATTCTAATAATATACAGTGCATTATACACTAATTTGTATGGAAAATTTAGTGGTACTTTCATATTGTCACTCATTACTTTGGAACCGCTGGACCGATTTTGATCATTTTCAATACCAAACTTTTCGGAAAAATATACATAAATGTACATAGAAAATTAGCCGATATTGATTTAAAAAATTATTAAAATTTTTCTTAAATTCACCAAATTTTTAATATTTTTTGAATGTGCTATTAATATCTTGCTGTATTGAATTACGTTTCTCACAGTTTTTTGCGAATTCAAACCTTGTGATTGGTTGGAAACAAATTTGTTCGTGAACTCATTCGATTTTAAAAACACGCTGCTAATAGTCAATTTCACATTTTTATAAATAAGATTTTTATTATTTACTTTTTTGAAAATCAAAATTAGTTAATAATAATTATAACCCTTAGTGATTGAATTCAATAATTGGTTTAATCAATTACTAAAACTTTAATATAATCATCTGTAATCAGTCGCACTCAGTGAATTCATGTGATTGAATTCACAGCGTTTGGTTCCAAATTAATTCATTGTTCATATGGGACTGCAAATCGAATTAATAATTATTGAATTTTAAAGGGACCAAGAATTCATACATAGACAAATTAGTAAATCGTACTAAATGAGTCATAGGAGTATCATGGTACATTTGAGGTTCAAATAGTACCATAAAAAGTACTATGGTACCAACTTTATCATCCCTGATTCAAATATTGATAAAAAGATTTCACAACAAACTAATCCATACGCACTTTAGGCTGTCACTTAACGTTGCATTCTATCTTCAACAGATTTGTCCGCAACAGAACAGAACGACAAAGTGAAAACTAACCACACATACAGACTTTCAATGGAACAGAAACAAAACAGCTGATTCGTAACAGAACAGAACGTACAAACTAATTCTGCCTTTAATGTCGCTAAGATTTTGCCAATCTTTTAGGGTGTTCAAAAAAAAAACTGTCGAATTCAGAAAACCCAGTTTCGGTTTGTTCAAAAAATCAAATTAAAAATTAACCGAGTTTTAATATGGATTTTATTAACTCATTAAAGCTCCGCTGAACATTTCTTAACCAAACTTTTCGGGTATATAAAACAATGCATTAAGGAATGGCTATGACAACAGTAATAAGTCCGATTGTATCCTGTCGTTTCTTTGGAGAATGGCAGTCCCTTAAATTTAAATCTATTCTATACTATTTTTTGGTACATTTTAAATTTGCCATATTTAAAGTGGAAAACATTTAATTTCAAATGTTTTCACTTAAGACCGGAAAGCAAAAGTAATTTCTTTAGAATTCAGTTCAATCAAAATTGGTGTAAAATTAACTAATTGAGGAAATAAGATTTGTTGTGATATTTTTACCCAGGTCAAAAATCGCGAAAAACTTAAAAAATCTAATTTTAAAAACTTCAATCCGTTTGGAGACTAATTACTTTCTAAGAAATGAATTTTGATAAGTTTTTCTTAAAAAAATTATGATCAGAATCTGATATATGTAAAATGTTGCTCAGATTCAAAAAATTTCCATAAAAAATGTTGACAAATTCTTAATAGAAAAGTTAGGTCATGTTATAAAAAACAAACAATGTTGACAAATTCTTACCAGAAAAGTTAGGTCATATTATAAAAAACTTTTTACTCATATGTGGCTCAAAAGACCGACTTATTTAAATGTTGCATATTCTATGCAACAGTTTGAAAATACAATACAAAAAGTTTTAGGTTCTGCAAAATTTTCTTAAGAATGTTTTAGAAATTTTTCTAACTTTAAAAAACAATCTCTTAAAATTAAATGCAAACAATATTATAATGATATAAAACTTAAGATATTTTAAAATACATACAAAATTATATATACATATGGACTTTTGACAAAATAACTTATTTTTTCAAAAAAAAAAAACAAATTAATGTCTTTTTACCCCGGGAAGTTCATTCTTCTTAGAATCGATGCATGATCTTTAAAGGCTGACGATTAAAGGCTATATTTCTTAGAATTCAAACATTTTGTGTGCATTTTTAAAGAGATCAAAAAAACAGATTTTATAAACTTTTATGATACTTTACAAAATGTACATAAAAAGTGTTCGTTCTAGCCAAATAATGTCTCTTGAAAAAACTTTTTTACTTCAGTCGATTTATGTTGCTTTGTCAAAGTTCACAAAATTAAATAAAATAAAACTAAATTGTAACAAAAACAATTCTAGATTTTTTTGTTGAATTATAATTTTAAGTTGCTTCCAATTTTTTTTTTTAGATACGAAGAAAAAACAATACTTTTTTTGCACTTTCGTCTAAAGTATTGATTTTTCTAAACCAAACACTTAAAAAAAAAAGATTTTTTTCTGGTGCGGTTTGTTTTTTTATAATAGAGTTTCAATTTTAGATAGGTAAAAAATGATAATAATAACCTTACCACAAAGTCGTCTGTGCGTATTTCAGTTTGGATATTATCACTTTTATTACTTTACTACGTTCCGAAGAACTAGTAGTATTTTTAGTGGTTGACGTAGAAGATGAACCTAAATTATGAGAATTATTATTACGTGAACCATTTTCACGTTCCCTATTTGGATGATTATTATAATGGGAATCATTGAAGGTGTTAGTAGTAGTTGTAGAAGTCGAAGTGGTGTTACTACTTGAAGTGTTATCTGAAAAACGTTCTTCCTTCTTTTTACGTCTGCGCTCCTTATCCAACATACGCATAACTTTTTTACTATGTGATGATTTACGAACTTGAAAAATTTCAGCATCTTCCTCTGGAAAGAGAAAATTATTTAAAAAAAAAAATTTGTAAATATTTTGCCTTAGTGCCTAATATTTTTGAAATTCTTCATATATTAAATTTTAGGTTTCTAGGCACTAAACTTAGTGCAGACCGTCAAGGAGTAGATTTTCCAAAAATCCCGTCTTATCGGATGTTTATGAAGAATTAAAAACCCACACATCAAACTTCAAGTTTCTCGCTTTAGATCCTTTCTTAAGTAGTTAAAAAGAGCTAATTTCCTGTACTTAAACCCCTATTTTTATCACGTTCCTGTACATATACTTTAAATTTCTGGACGAAGGATTTTGGGCTGGCCGCCAAAGGGGCACTTATACGAGTATTTCCCTCCCTCAAAGGAATTTATAAAAATCCCGTCTATACAGATGCATAATCGTGATTTGAGAACCCACATACCAACTTTTAAGTTCCGCGCTTTAATGATTTGTCCTGGCCGCCGAGTGGAGAGTTATCTCTACGTTAATCTTTATTTTAACCACGCTCCAGGCCAGAAATTGTCTTGTCAGTGAATTAGGTCATATTTGAAGGAACATATGGGCTATTGTAAAAACATCTTAAATCCTTTAAAACTGCTATTATTTTTCAATAACTTTGGCAATTTTTATATTTAAACATCGGGTTATAAGTTTAAATTGACAATATGGAGGTCATAGGTCTATATTTTTAATAGTAATCGTTACTCAATGTTTAAAATTTTTTAAAAATCTTTTGAAACAAGCTCTCATTTTTTTTTCTTTGCGGCTTTCAACTTTTGGATTCTCTAACCATCTCTGACCATTTCTAATCAACTCTAATCATCTAACAAATAAAAACATGGTAGTCGAATATTATTAAAACCTAACTTTTTTGTTCTAAAATTGTTGGTGCAACTCAGTTGCTGACATCTCTTCAGGAATAAAAATTTGAAAACAATGGCACAGTTGTACGCATGTTTCGAATACGACCGTCACAAAAGTTGAAAAACATGAGCGTGAATTTTGTTAATATAAAACTGTTATTCGCATGACACATTTGCTGTTTATTTTTAAATAGGCGGCGAGAACTGAGTTTTTGAAAGGAACATATATGTACAGCGAACAAACAAGTTTCAAACTTTTAAACAAAATTGGTCTAAAAGGGGGCGTGCCGTATGAAAACATTCTTATTAGTGATATAAGCAATTAGACGATTTTAAAAAGGTGAGCTTAAAAGTGGGAGTGATCAAAAAATAATAGTAGCCTATTACATCTTCGAGTATCCCAGTTACACGCTGTGAAAATTTCAGGACGTCTGGTTTCCTATAAGCTACAAACATACATTCAATTTTATATATATAGGTAAGGCACATCTGTAGTATATAAACTGCAATGTTTAGGTAGCAAACCAAAAATTAAGGAATTCAAACTCTTTTTTTTATAAAAAGACATACGCCCATGTCCCTACTTTAGAACGTTTTGCAATTAGAACGAATTTGTGAAATCACACGAAATTGAAATTTGGTGTTCTCAAATCTTAAAGGCTTTCGAAAACTCGAGTTTTTATCGAAATTATTATCGAAGTGCCAAAAACATATGGTTTTATGGAAAATAAAAAACACATGGAAAGTAAAATGCTTTTAAGAAATGATTCTAACATTGTTGTCAATTTGTTTGAGTGTTTTCTACAATATCAAAACAAAAAAAATGTTTTTTTAAAACAGTTTTTTTTTAGAGTATAAACAATACAACCAAAAATACAATAAAGTCAGAAATAATTAAAAAAGTTCTAAATTTTTAATTTTAAGCACCATTTTTGACCCTAAATTGTTATTTATTAGAAAAAAAAACGAATAAAAAGTAGAGAAAAACGTTCTGATTTAATCGCAAGAACACCGAAAAATTCTAAAATTTTCACTTTCGCTCTGATTTAAAAGCCGTAACAGGGGTGATAATATTTAAATTGTTTGTGTTTTAAACACATCCTTTTCACGTTATGGTCAACATTAAACGAAAAGTTTGTTTGCGAAAATTTTTTATTAATTATTTCATTTCATTTTCAAATAATACATTTATTTTCCTTTAAAAAATACCAAAAGGCAATTCATGTATTTTTTTAGAAAATAAATGTAAAACATATATCACATCTTTAATACAGATATCACATCTTTAATTGTGATGTTCAGATTGCAAACTATAAATTAAGGAATTCATATATTATTTTTCAATAAAAAGATAACAATATATAAGGGTTTAAAATAATTATTTTAAGGGTTTTATATAAATTGTGAGTATTTTTTAAACATTTTTTTTATTTTCATTTACTTTTGAGTTAGTTTTGAACATAAGCGTTTGTTTATAACATATTTAAAGAAACCAAATCATTTCATGTATCCTTTTTATTAAAGAGATTATATTCGTTGAACATTTATTTACCTAGTTCAGTAAAGAGCAGGTATCAATGGTTATATTAATGCCCCATATATTCAGTAAAGGTATGGAAGTTTTTTCTACTACAGTGAGATATGCCCTAAGGAAATATAATCTCGTCTTCAACAGGATTATTCGCTATAATATATAAATATATTTTTTATTTTGTTTGTTTTTGCTATTTGAACTTTTTCCAAGAATTGAATCTTGGCATTTATTATAATTCTGTTTTAATAATATTTAATTTTTTGAGTGATCTCATATATTTGTATACATATTTATAAATTTCTTACCTATTTTGTATTCTATTTTATTGTTAAATGAATTTCATTTAATATAGAAGTCATCATTATTTAGCCATATAAGGCCTTAAGGGCTCGGTTATGAAATGAAGAATTAATAAAAAAAAAAATATATATATAATCATATATATATATATATATACATATATATTAGACCGGGTCGATTTGTATGGAGGCAAAAAAATCGCACAACGTTCAAGTTAAAAAAATCGCAATCGTATTCTAGGGATCAAAATAAGAAACTTTGCCGAAGGAACCATACCTCTAAAACGAATTCTGATGGCCCGACTTTTGACCCGTAGTTTAAAATTTTTAAAAATTCCACTTTGACCCATTTAGAGTGCCCCAATCGAATCCAACCCAATCGAATATAATTTATACATTCATCTGCTAGAGCGTCTTCCGGAGAAGAAATAATCTTGGAAAGACTCCTCCTACTTTCTGAAATATCTCTATCCCGAGATTTGTACATTTTGCTATAAAAACACGGCTAAAAAGGCCCTCTTTCAACTTAAATTTCAACCCCTTAACGGTCACCTAGAATGATGATTTATGCATTAATCTGCTAGCGCGTCTCCCGGAGAAGAAGTAGCTCCAATAATCTTGGAGAGATTCCTCCTACTTTCTGAAATATCAAAGTAGGCTTTTTCAAATTTGACCCTTTCAAAAAGTCAAAAGTCGGGACATCAGAATTCGTTTTAGAGGCATGGTTCCTTCGGCAAAGTTTCTTATTTTGATCCCTAGAATACGATTTTCCTTGAACGTTGAGCGATTTTTAAATCGACCCGCCCTAATATATATATATATATAATTTCATTTATAAACTAGTTCTTATTTTATTTCAGTTTTAGTAACCTTATGTTAACATGAAGTATTGAAGTATTTTGTTCCACTTACAATGCTTATAGCTTTTTAAATTTACATCACAAAAATTTAGCAAAAGATCTAATTGGTCTTTTTGGAACAACCTATTCGTTAGCAATCTTCTTGTACTATCTTCAACTTAAAACATTGGTTAATATCTAAACGAATGATTCATATAAATCAATACTATACTTAGATAATTATCTGAATGTATTAAAATGGATTTTTACATAAAACCAATAGTTTCACTGAACTTTTCATTAAATTAACGTTTAGCTAAAAAAAATTAGTTTTAATTGTATTGTATGAAAAATAAGATCAAATCACTTCATTTTGATTTAGTTTAGTGCTAAATTAAAGGTATTTTGAAAGTAATTTAAAATCGATTTTTGGAAGCAGGACAAATAGCACATACTGCTTCTTTTATATTCACTAAAAAAATGCATTCTTGAAGAATGCATTTGGTTTATTTTTGCTGGGTAATATACGCGTTGTCATAAACAAATACGCGTTTCCGAATTCTCATATCTGAATTTTAAAACTCATTTATATCCTTAATAAATCGTCAAAATAAGCGAAATTAGTTTTTTGTTGATATTTCTGCTATAAAAAATTTTAAATTTGTGGGATACAAGCGAAATGTATCTCAACTTTTATGTAATTTGTTCTCTATTGATAATCGTTATCAAATCCGCGCTCACTTCTTTATTTTGCTTCGTATACACATATTTAGTTGAAAATACATCTTCAAATATTTACCAATCGTATTGGTCTTTTATGGAGATGAATGTAAATATTCTCCATCATCGATATGCATCTTAAAATATTCAAGAAATACTATTAAAGTGCTGTTCAAGAGCAAAGGAAATTACAAGGGAAATTGAAGCGAATACGGATGAATAATCTGTATATACAGCCAATCATTTCTAAATGCCAACCTCACCCACAGTTCACCTGGGACATGGTGTCCCCTGTTACGCTGGCGAGGCTCTGACGACCGATTATAGGCGATATAACCCGGTTCTTACGGCAATCGGACTATGTACCAGAACGAGTCGGATTTATCCGAGCAAGGATCGCCATTCCAGCTTTAAGGAAAATTAGAAATTCTTTAAAGTCGTTACAACAACAACAACATAATTTTATTAACAAATTTGTTAACTTTTTAAACTTAAAAACATGAGTAAAGTAAAATAAAATTTATTACAAATATTAGGACTTTGAAATTTTTTTAAATAATTTTAATGCTGGGAATTTGTAGAGCAAAACATTGGTTTTTATATAAAGTAAAGTTCAACGCTTTTGGTAGGTTATAGTAAAAGCAAAAAGTGATTTTTTTTTAAATTGTATTTCATGATTATCAAGAAACTAAAATCGTGATCACGTATCTAACAAAAAGCTTTAATAGAGAATATATAATTATCTTTAATTTCAGACACATTTCGTTTGTACCCCACAAGTTTTAATATTTTAAAAGCAGAAATATTAAGTTAAAAAAAAAAAATCACTGATTTTGACGATCAAGGAAGTAAAATAAATTACTTTTAAAAATCGGGTATGAGGAATCGATCTGGAATTTATTCAATTATTTTTTAAATTTTAGTTTTTTCAAATTCGTCTAAAACTGTGGGCTGTAGGCAAATTTTCTCAAAAAATTTCAAATTTTCCTCACTGTCCCAAGGGCCACGACTCCGCCAATTTTTAATATCGGTTTTTTTTTGGTTTTATTCCAGAGGGCGTCATGTATTTTGTTTTTTTAATTTCCGTGTGCCCGCTAAAGTGCCCTTTAGCCATTTCTTTCACTTTATGTAGAAATTGTTGTTTGGAATATTTCAATAATATACGGAGACAAACCTATTCCCCCCTACCACTCCCCCCCCCCCCCCCCCCACCAATTCAACAACCCAATAAAATCTGTTTAAATTTGGCAAAATTAAAACTTCACCCCATTTAACGATTTTACCTCTTTAAACATGCAAATTATTTGTATATTATTAATTTACCTTCATCTGCAAAACTTAATAGAGCCTTTGTTTTTCCTGTTTCCCCTCCCCCTGCTACTGTCAAGACACCTTCTTTTTGTACGCAGACGATGATGATGATGAAGATTTTGATTTACTCTCCTTAATTTTCTTTTTTTCCATTTTATTTGATATATTTGGTGGTGGTGGTGCTATAAGTTGTTCATTATCTACATCCATTTCCATGTCATTGGTTTTCCGTGAATCCTTTGCTGTGCTATTTGCGTCTTCATCGTCGTCCAGCGTGCTAGAAAACATCCGTCTTTGTATTTTCTTGGGTTTGCGAAAAAGTGACATTTTATAACTCTTTATTTTACTTCAGTATTTGAAGTATGTTTTTATACAGTTTATTGCATAGAAAATTAAATAAACTATTGGAAAAAAACTTTATTAACCCAAATTAATTCTCCGGTTTTTTCTATGTGTGTTTTGCAAAATTTATGTTTTTTCTTGATGTTGCGCTGGTCGTCAACTATGCGGCTTTTTGTCAAAACTAGCGATTTTAAAATGAATCAACAGAAAACGTCACTTTAATTAAGACATTTTTAACTGTCAGTCTTTACATATAGAGCAAACAATTCTTTAGAATATCTAAAATCATTCACAACAAAGCTCTTTGAAGTAGTTTTCGCATATACCCAACAGTTTTTCTCTCGTCGGTTTTAAGCGATTTTCATGGAATAATTGACATCAGTGGTTGTCTGCAAAAAATGCTTATATCAATGCAAGGTCTTTGTTAACAGGGCTGCCAGATCATTTTAGTGAAAAATCGGCACATTAAAAAAATAAAATCGGCACTATTTATAAATCGATTTGTAAAATTTTGCATATAGAATAAAGAACAAAAACGCGAAGTTGTGCAATAATATTGCTATTGCGTACTATTTCTTACGTAAGTGAAAATCTCTTATTTAAGCCTCTTACTCTATTACAAAAGTTACACTCGTTATGGCAGAACACGTATTAAGCATTTACGGCCACGTTCACACCTAAATGCTTAACACGTGTTTTGCCAAAATACTTTATTCTATTCCAACGGTTCTTTATTCGATTTAACGGTTCTTTATACTTATACACAAGTTTTATCAAAACTTGTGTTTTGCAATCAAGTGTGAATGCCGTATATGCCTTGAATTTAGACTCAGTAGAAAAATGTTCTCTCCTATTTAAAAACAATATGACAAAAATTCATACAAATATTAAACAGAAAATCATAGAACGTCATATAAAAACCCATATTTCTCCATAATGCTTTTACCTTGAATTGTTATGCTATTTACATGCACGAGATAATTAAATCTCCTCGTTTTTGTTTTTATTCTATTACAATATAACGTGTCATTATGTAGTAATAGAATAAAGAACAAAAACTATGAGATTTATGTATCTCGTTCATGTGTATAGCGTTTTATTCTACAATATTTTAGTTTGAAAAATCACGGAATTGAGTTTACAATTTTTATTCGAATTAAGCCAATTGTAACGATATTTTAATTTAAACGATTTTTACTGGCTTTATCGTACAAATATTCTTCGATACGTGTTACTAGGAGGTTTTACTGTATTTTACTGTAACATATTAAAATACAATTCAATTTTTTATAATAGGGGCCACCCTTCTATTCTTTACCATTCACAATAATTTCCGCATAGTTGTTGTGACGACCACC